>JARQZK010001498.1:307500-520000 GCA_030704885.1 Cynegetis impunctata | reverse complement strand
AGATTCTAAACGGTTCGACCAATCACAGAAAAGCTTTTAATTTTACGCTTCTTTAAAATACGGCAAATAACACACTGCTTTCTGATTGGTCGATGTTGACAGTGGCAAAGCTTGTGTCCATAGACTTAGGTACAATCAGACTTGCCAAACTATAAATTTATCAGTTTCGATTACCTACCAAACAGTATTTTTACTTTAAAACTAGGTAGGTACCTATAATACAGGGTTCATTTTTTACATAATATGCTAATGAGCCCTACTTCACTCTACCAAAATAAAACAACAGAAATAATGTCAACGATATTAAAGAGGTTAATTAAGAAGAAAAAACAATCATAAAACATTTTAATGACATTTTTAATTTTTTCCTCTATACATTCCGATTTCTTACTATTTTAGTCATGGCCACTATAAATCTTTCGTAGCTCTGTGGTGAATTTCACTTCGTCAACAAATTTTCTAGCATCTACCGCTCTATCTTCACCATTTTGGCTGTCCGTAGCTTTTAGGTCGTTCAATATGGATATATAGTTTAGTAACCTTAGCAGAATAAAACTATTTTCACAGTTCCAACACAGTTATAATATTAAAAACTTTACAAAAACACAGGAGCAACCGGTTTGTTAGTTTCCGTGGAGGCGGTAGAGAGGAAGGAATAGGAACACGTGACTTATTCAACCAATCAGAGCGCACATGGCGTTTGGTTGTTACTTACTTATTATTTTACGCGTGAGTTCGGTAAGTTTATCAATTTGCGAAAATGTGGGCGTAAAATAATACAATTTATCTCTCGTTTAGAATTCTACGAAGGTTTATAAATTGCCTAGGAAATTTATAAACTTGCAGTTCTTGTTATTTTTCGGTGACATATATATATATATATATATATATATATATATATATATATATATATATATATATATATATATATATATATATATATATATATATTATATATATATATATTATATATATATATATATATATATATATATATATATATATATATATAATTATCGTCATTTGCCACCTTTTCTCTTCAGACCCTGGGTCCTAAGGGACCGTTCAAGTATTACGTAACGCAATTTTTGAAGATTTTTGACCCTCCCTCCCCCCTATGTAACGCTCCGTAACGTTTTCATGAACCCCCTCTCCCCCCCCTATAAACGTTACGTAACACCCAAGTGATAATTTTTACCTAAAAGTCACAAATATGTTGCGCAAAGTACCGGAAAGTTGCTAAAATACCGTTTTTATTGTTTTAATCGTGTTTTCGTTAATAATAAACAAAACAAGAGATTTTTATTTAATAAACAATCATACATAATGTGATATGTTGAAAAGGCCTCAAATTTGTCCTAATAAACTTTTACTACTAATCTTACATTTAATTATGCCGTTTTCCTGTCGTTGCATACATTTTTAGCTAACTTCATCCACCATTATTTTTCTCATGCATTATTCAATTTTCGCTTATTAGCAGGTTTTCACTTTGAAAACCTGCTTATTGAAATGGGTGCGATTAGCAAAGTAGGACCTAGGACCAAGATAGTTTTTCGTTTCATGACATTTCAGGATGCTTGGCATCAAAAACCCAATTTCAAAAGTCTCTCTTTCTCTACATATGTATATTATATATATATATATATATATATATATATATATATATATATATATATATATATATATATATATATATATATATATATATATATATATATATATATATATATATATATATATATATATATATATATATATATGTTCGTATGTATGTAGGTAGATAGTTTCGTAGTTTCGCTCCTGTGTATAACGTGTTTAAAACACTTGATGAAAACTGGCAACGGAAACAAAATATAAATGACGAATAATACAGTCGAGGTATTCCCCATAAAACATAAACGGATAGAGTTGCCAACTTGGGACAACAAAATAAAACTGACTTACAATACAATCGAGGGATTCCCCGTAAAAAATAAACGAAAAGAGTTAACAACTTCGGAGATTCAAATTCTCTAGTTTTTTATTTCAATAAAAATCAATGTTACGTAGCGCGTTGTTCGAACCCCCCTCCCGCCCCTGTAACGCATCTTAACGTTTTACAAGACCCTCCCTCCCCCCAAATTGCGTTACGTAATACTTGAACGCCCCCTAAGACTCACGGTTAAGGAGATATAATCGTTGAAAATTGTTTTCTCGAATAAACGATATTGAAATCACATTTTGCTCGAGCGAAAACAGAAATATTTCTGCTTCAACAAATAACTAGCTACCGTAACGGCTGAAGTAAGAAAGAGCTGCCATACGTGTTTTTGAAGTTTTCAATTCAAAAATTGTCACCTTTAAAAACAAGACATCAAATAAATACGCAAATAATCTGTCATCGGTTTAGTAGTTGTGGCACGCCACTGGATTCTGAGAAATTTTAAAATGGTCCGTCCCCCCAACCCAACCTTGCCGAAGGCTTCAGCGAGCAGTCTGGCCCGAATAAAAACAGCTGTCCTGTGCCTGTCTGAACATTCACCTGCTTTCAAGCCCATCCAAACGCCATCGTATATTTCGATATGCTGATTAGTTGAATAAGCCAACCAGATAGTCCTCGCAGAATCTACAAAACCGTGTGATTATCCATAATTATCATTGTTCTTTCCGTTAAAAATAATCAAAGCGCGAAATACCGTTTATATTGTTTATTTAAATACATAGGTATAACCTCTACGTGTCGTTGAATTTTCGATATGAACTGAATAGGTCTTTCGTTATGTCTACACGAATTGCACAAAAATGTACCATTGATTATGTTATCTTCTGTATTTGTAGTGTAGTACTTTTCCACGTAGAATTCAATTTTGCGAGATAAGGTAAGATTGGGGGGAATTTCGTGTGGTGTACACCACCTAGTCCAGAAGTATCTGAACTATGAGCCATGCTGCTGTGGTCACTTTACAAGGGTGTCACGAAATATTTGGCCTAATTCAGGGAAAAAAGTGAGAAGGTATAAATATTTGAATATTTTGTGGGGTTAATTTTTATAACTTCATGAAGAAACAAAAAACTACCTTTTCACAGGTTTAAATAAAATTTAATGAGTAAACGAGTTTCGTCATAACATTGACTTCATCTCGTACTAAATTATGGTATTACAAAACAAACTATTTATACGAAAAATTGAACATAACAGATGGGGTTCTTAGAGAAACTAAATAACAATAAGCAATTCATTCAGAGCTATTGGTAGGTACATTGAACAGATTAAGAAGAGGAGAAGGGTTTACTTCAATCTGGTCGTTAACTAGGTTTCCGGAATTTTTATATTTATTGATGTATAGGGATTCCCAACAGTTGATTTTGTGGAGACTATTTTCTAACTGTAATATATTATAATTGTGATTAAAGGTATGGTTTTCTTGAATAAGATGGCACGCATAATTAGAGTCAGTTTTCTGCTTAATATAGCTACGTTGGTGTTCGTGTATTCGAGTTTTGAAATTTCTAATTGTACGTCCTATATAGAATTTTTCACAATCGTTACAGTTGAGTCTATAAACACCCGTACGTTCATCTCTATGGATTTTTGATTTGTTGTTTTTAATGAATGTTCCAATGCTATTGTTGATTTTATATGAAACTTTGAAGTTTTGTTTATGAAGAAACAATTTCAGGTTTTCGGAAGGTTTGCCCAAGTATGTTAAACTGTTGTAGACTGTATTTTTCTCGGATATATGTGGGCAAACTTCTGAAACTGCCAATAGCTCTGAATGAATTGCTTATTGTTATTTAGTTTCTCCAAGAACCCCCCTGTGTTATTTTCAATTAGATAGATTGTTTTGTAATACCATAATTTAGTACGAGATGAAGTCAATGTTATGGCGAAACTCGTTTACTCATTAAATTTTATTTAAACCTGTGAAAAGTTATTTTTTTGTTTCTTTATGAAGTTATGAATATGATCCTTTACCAAGTAAATGCCAATTCAATTCAAGCTTCATTTTTACTTGTTCTTGCAAGTTGTCAAGCCTTTTGGATCGTGAGGGATGACCGGGCTAGACACGTCGAGGTGCCTTTCGAGATAGACCTGGAATATCCTGGAAGATCTTTAGGAAAGCATATAAGCAAAAGCTGAATTTGCTTAGTCTCTCTCTGCCAGAAAAGACTCAAATTATGGACAAAAAAATTAAAAACAGTTGACACCAAAGATTCTTTTTCAATATTTTAGATTCAATGCACTTAATCTTATTATCTGGTTTGAGAATTACTTTTGAAACGAAAATTTCGATAGCTTTGCACGGATTCCATATCAATTCAACACCGATGTTCACAATGGTGAACATCGGAGTTTTCTTCTGCTGAAAAAGAGACTCTCATCGAGTTATCTTGCGAAAATAGTTTGAAAGCCAAATTTGGCTGCAAGGGTTTGACAGAATTTTGTATTTTAGTGAAAGATAAATACACCATTCTAACTGATAAGGCTGAGCGGATTTTTATTAAATTTTTGACGACTTATCTGTGCGAAGCTGGGTTTTAAGCGAGGTTATGAGACTTCATTCCTGGAAAAACAAGAATTAACGTATTTAGCTTTTTCAGTAGCTGAGCAGCTCTGTCGTCGGCAAGAGGATCTTTAAATGAAGAAGAATTCATTTAAAATTATGTCTTCGCTTGAATGATATGAATTGAATCCGTCGACTGAAGGGTTTAATTGTGTCGAAACAAGCTTAAAAAAGGAATTCAACCCCATACCCCAACAGTTTTGTTCTCTCTTTGACTGTCTTCCTTCTCTACGCGGTTTCTGCCTTTGATATTTTGTTTTGTACCCAAGGAATTCGGAGTCCACCGATCTCGCCTTGTGTCGAGATGTCGAAACTTCATTAGCCAGCCAATCAGGGGAATACGATGAATTTCGGTTTTGCAAATAATTGTCCTAGTAAATATTCGTTTATATATATATATATATATATATATATATATATATATATATATATATATATATATATATATATATATATATATATATATATATATATATATATATATATATACCGGGTAGCGAGAAAGTCTGGCGAGAAGGTATTTTCTTTGAAACGATTAAACGTATAATTATCTAATTTCTCGGTTATGCACAGGATTGTATTTTTCGTTTTTAAGAGGTCCTGTCAAACTTGAGTGACGTGTCAGCATTCAGTGTATCGCCGCCATCTTGAATTTATTCAAATAGAATTCTTGGTCGAGTGATATATCGTAGAGAAGCTGATTTTGTCCTCTTTTCAAAAATACAGAATACGTACCACATTACTAAAAAAATAAGAGAAATAATTTTCAAAAAACATACAATATGTAATTTTATAATTCATACTAACTTACAAAAATATTATTAGTTTCCTTATAACAGGAGCTCACAATGTTGGCCACCTGTGTCTTAGCAATAATACAATCTGTATTTGAAGCTCCGAATAGAATTGTTTATCATTTTTAGAGAAATTGTAGGTACCTCAAGGACATTTGAGAGTTTTTAAATTAGTTATGTCTATTATAAAGTGTCGTCAAGTCGGGATACCTTGCCGGCCACTTAATTACACCACTTCAATCAATTCCGAAGACTTAATGTTACACAAAATTCGCCACTATGTAGAATGCTAGGGACGTTTAACTCTTATTCTACGGTGCTGATATTTTCAATGTTCAACTCCATCAATTCAAAAAATTCTTGAGAATTAAATTAGGTACCTAACTTTTATGGAGCTGCTGGTCATTTTGTGAATTATGTTGTATTAATTTTATTTTTATTTTTATTTCTACTTCCAAAAGAGTTAGTTGATTTTTCATTTTAATATAGTTTTGTATGGTATGTATTGTCAAACTGTGAATGCTGTATTGGGTATTTTCACCTGTTTGTATTCCTATTGTCTTAAATAAATGAATGAATAAATAAATAAATACATCTCTGAAGGAAATTAGATTATTATACGTTTAATCGCCCTGTATATATATATATATATATATATATATATATATATATATATATATATATATATATTTATATATATTCGCGTTTGTGTGTGTGAGTTCCCTTTCAACGGAAGCCAAGCATCGAAAATATGACGTCACAGCGAAACATCCCGTACATGTCTCTCACGTGCGAACAAAACAAATTCCATGCTCCAGTATGGGAAACGTTTAAACACAAAAATTTCATGGGATCCATAGATAAAAACCCGTGAGAAAGAGGCCGGCGTCAGAATTGCATAGGAGTTTCATCCCCAACCCCTCATTGTTGTGTGTCCGTTACACATAGAATAGTGTGGGACCATCGCCGTCGAAAAATAAAAGGGCTCGGTTCATTATGTACAAGACGCCAGAAGCTCTCACAATGGGCCATATTCACGTGTTTAAATATCTCAAACGCGGAAACAAATTTCTGCAGCGAGGGGGTTGTAATGACTTTTTAACGGTCGTTTCTGCCCTGAGAAAGTCTGAACAAGCGTGTTGGAATGAACTGGAGATTATTTCAATTTTAAGTTTCACGACGAAACTCGACTGTAGAGTGTTACGACTCAGCAGTTACACTCGAGTCAAATTGCAGATTCCAACGAATTGAACAATGCTGACAGGGCGATCGACGCGAGTCACACAAATTAGTGCTTTTTTTGTTAGAAGAATTCACCCAAAATTCTTGAAACACGTGTAACTATAACGTTGTGTAAGTCTGAACTCAAGCAAGTATATCGTAACGTGTGTGGTTATCATATTGTTATGAGTGTGTAGGAGCATTTTTTTTTAAATTGTACGACTTTTAATTCAAGAGCGATTTTTACTTATGTAAGTCTGAACCTTTATAAAGATAGCCACATACGTTACGATATACTTGCAAAAGTTTAGACTTACACAAGTAAAAACCGAAGTGTGTAGGAGGAATTTGTTGAAAGTTTGTATGAGTTTTAATTTAATAGTGATGTTTACTTATGTAAGTCCAAACCGTCGCAAGTTAAGGATGGCTACAAACGTTACGACATACTTGCGAAAGTTTAAACTAACACAAATAAACAGTAAAGTGTGTAGGAGACATTTTTTAAAAATTTGTATGAGTTTTAATTCAAGATTGATGAATAAAAGGATAGCCACACAAGTTACCATAAACTTACGAAAGTTCAGACTAATGCTAGTAAACACTCAACTGTGTAGTATAGGAGGAATATTTTGAAAATTTGAGTTTTTTTGAATAAGAGTTTTAATTTCAAAAGTGATATTTACTTATGTAAGCCTAAACTTCTGCAAGTAAATGATGGCTACATACGTTATGATATACTAGCGAAAGTTTAGACTTACACAAGTAAAAACCCAAGTGTATAGGAGGAATTTTTTGAAAATTTGTATGAGTTTCAATTTAAGTGTGATGTTTACTTATGTAAGTCTAAACTTTCGCAAGAATAATGATAGCCACATACGCTACGATATACTTGCGAAAGTTTGGAATTACCTACACAATAAACACTCAAGTGTGTAGGAGAATTTTTTTAAAAATTTGTGTTACTTTTAATTTAAGAGTGATGTTTACTTATGTGAGTCTAAACTTTTGCAAGAATAATGATAGCCACATACGCTACGATATACTTGCGAAAGTTTGGAATTACCTACACAATAAACACTCAAGTGTGTAGGAGAATTTTTTTTTAAATTTGTATGACTTTTAATTTAAGAGTGATGTTTACTTATGTAAGTCTAAACTTTTGCAAGAATAATGATAGCCACATACGCTACGATATACTTGAGAAAGTTTGGACTTACACAAGTAAACACTCAAGTGTGTAGGAGGAATTTTTTGAAAATCTCTGTGAGTTTTAATTTAAAATAGATGTTTACTTATGTAAGTCTAAAATTTCGCAAGAATAATGATAGCCACATACGCTACGATACACTTGCGAAAGTTTGGAATTACCTACACAATAAACACTCAAGTGTGTAGGAGAATTTTTTTTTAAATTTGTATGACTTTTAATTTAAGAGTGATGTTTACTTATGTGAGTCTAAACTTTTGCAAGAATAATGATAGCCACATACGCTACGATATACTTGCGAAAGTTTGGAATTACCTACACAATAAACACTCAAGTGTGTAGGAGAATTTTTTTAAAAATTTGTATGACTTTTAATTTAAGAGTGATGTTTACTTATCTAAGTCTAAACTTTTGCAAGAATAATGATAGCCTCATACGCTACGATATACTTGAGAAAGTTTGGACTTACACAAGTAAACAGTCAAGTGTGTAGGAGGAATTTTTGGAAAATCTGTGTGAGTTTTAATTTAAAAGAGATGTTTACTTATGTAGGTCTAAAATTTCACAAGAATAATGATAGCACATTACTTCAGAAAGTAAACAGTCAAGTGTGTATGAGAAATCTTTTGAATATTTGTATATTGTATTGAGTTTTAATTTAAAAAAGATGTTTACTTATGTAAGTCTAAACTTTAGCAAGATTAATGATAGCCATATACGTAACGATATACTTGCGAATGTTAAGACTTACACAAATGAATAGTCTAGTGTGAGCGAGGAATTTTTATGAAAATTTCAAGATCATTTTAAGAGTGATGTTTAATAGTAGGTACGAGTATATATTTGAGCAGGTATAATGGTAACCACACACGATACGATATGCCTGAAAAAATTCAGATTTGCACAAGTTGGAGAGTCCGGAAAATGTCAAAACTTGCCAGAGAACATAGTAACGTAGGTTGCTACATTGACGGTAGGGCCATTTATTCAGGCCTCGTCTATAACTTCATTACGTCGAATTTTGACATTTATGAAACGGCTGACAAATTTTGATCATGTAGGTTATGTCCTCGTCATATCCTCGTCGAAAATCGATTCATTTTCCACGCCTCGTTATGCGCAAAATTTATACATGTCAAACTGAACGACGAAAACAAAAAGGGCGAATTTGAATGTGTTCGCTGAAGGAAACCATAAATAATAACTCCATAATTCATTATTAACCACCCTAGACGTATTGCTATGAATTTCTCATGAAGCGGCATTAAAATGACTGGCAAATCTTGACGTGTCGAGAGGGGGAGGACAGAAAAGGCAACCCACGCCGGGGTAACATCGGAAACGAGGATAAATGATAATCCGCATTTCCCGATTTTCCGGGGTTTATTTCACGCGTCGGTTTAAGGGTGCGTGCGTGGGACGATCAAAAGTCATGACAAGGCGGAATAATGCTTGGTTATAAGTTTGTTTATTTATCACAATAGAGGATTCATTTTTTGAGCATGCGCGAAATATTCTTCCGGAGAATTATTATGTGTGGAAAGATAAGTAAATTATTATTTTGCTAAAAATACAGAAAGAGACCGATGGAAAATTGGTACGAAATTTTTTATGGCACATTACTCTCTAGACATTAGGCAAATTCGAAGCTAGGCCTACAACGAATGAAACGTAATGTGAGCGTAACAAAGGCGATTCTTATATTTTATAATGAAGAATTAATTATAATTTTCACAAATAAGTGAGCTACTATTTGTTTCTATAAATCGGAAGAATAATTAAAGGAAACAAATTCTTTAATATATAAATATATATATATATATATATATATATATATATATATATATATATATATATATATATATATATATATATATATATATATATATATTCTGCATAGAAAGAAATCGAGAGGTGTTAGATCTGGTGACCCAGGCGGTCATACAGTAGGTCCTCATTGAGCAAACTTGGCTTATTTCTCAGATCCAGTTTCTTAAAATTCATCTAGAAAATCTTGAAATCTAATACCATTTTGAAGAAAAAAAATTAAAAAAAGATGTCACTCATCTAGAATTATATCTATCAATCATCTAAAATAACAAAATAAATGGAGGTTGCTATTTAAAATTTAAGGGATAGGTGCCTTGGGGCTGAAGGGGTTAAATATAATACAGCAACTAATGCCTCAAAAAGTGTCCCTTTCAGTTTGTGTTTTTTAGACAAGTTATTTACTTATTATTTATTTTTCATTTATAGGTATATATATATATATATATATATATATATATATATATATATATATATAGAGAGATTTGGTTTGATTTTTGGTTTAAATTACTAGATTAATTCGTTTAATAGACGTTTCAGGAGTAGTACTCCCTTCCTCAGTATCTTAGTATAGACAATAAAATAAACATAAAAATAAAAACATCTAGAGTATAAAACAATATCATCAAACAATTATTATAATATATATATTGAAAATGATTTTCTTTATTTGTCTGGCATGTCAATGTCAAACTTGGTGATGTATTAGTTATAATATAAATGACCAGGTAATAAGGTGAAGTGAGAAATTTTTAATATATATATATATATATATATATATATATATATATATATATATATATATATATATATATATATATATATATATATATATATATATATATATATATATATATATATATAAATTCTTCTAATGAATTAATACAATCGTTTGTAATTATGCATCATTATACCTATACTTCGTATAGTTATTACATCAGTGTTATTCATTGTTCTCACTATATGTTTCCATATTAATTAAATTATCAGAAAATATGTTACATTAAACATGTTCCTAATGAGAATATTGTTTTCGTTCTAATACATTCTGAACGAACTTTGAACTCCTGAGAAGATCATTGTTTTAAATAGTTTCCATTTGCTCTCGGAGTAATATATGAATCATAATATGAATAAATACATAAATTCGCGAAGCGCATCTCATAGTACTGATAGCGAAGCAGGTCGATGTGCTTTTCGAACGGAATAGTCTCCGCGAAATGCAGCGCGCTTAATAAAAAGAGTTGTTACCCTCAAAAGATCGTATTTCAACATGAACTCAAGATACGTACCTAACTTCAACCCCCTAAATCAATCTGCAAAAGCCGTTGAGTTCAGCAAAAAAAAAATGGCAGCAGATGAAGAAAATTACCCAAACTCTGACAGTTTCGGTTTGCCTCGAAAATAACATCGTTGCCAAATTTGAGCTCATTTGGTTTCATGGAAGATGCGTCCGAGCCGAAAGATCTCGATCGGCGGTAACTCCGTCCAATTTAATATTCGACACTGCGATCGCAGCGCTGTCTGCCGGATCCAATGTAAAACATTCCAAGATCAACAACAATTATAAATTAAAAAAAAAGTGCGTGCGTACAAAGTACACATGTCACAAGTGAAACTTCTTTGGCAAACTAATTTTTAAATGTCGTTTATATTTACACTAATCTAAAGCTTTACATTTCCGAAACTTAGAGGGAGGGAAAAAGGAAGATATGTTAGAAATTTAATGAAGTTAATTGTAATTAAAATAATAAAAGTGTCGAAAATTAATACAAATTGATTGTTGGACGGCCATCAGACGCGTTCGTCGCCTAATCGCGGCGAACCGCGCCGTCTTGAATTGCGAAAGCTGAACCGGTGTCGCGGAATCGCGACCGCCGTTCTCGCGTCGATACGTACGCGATCGTCGTGTCCGAGATGAAAATTTCGTCGTCTGATCGTTGAGTACGAGAAGAACGCGAGACACACGACGGCGGTCACTTTCTTAAGCGCACAGTAACACGATCTCCCTTTCTCTCTCCTCTCGCTCCATGCTTCATGCCACGTTCACCCTTTCTCACTCTCTCCAAATTGGTCTCAAGAAGTTTCACTTCGAAACTAATTAAATGAAAATCTTCCAGTAAAATGATTTATAAATCTCGAACTCACTAGAATAGACACCAGAAATTTTATCAAAATCGGTCCCGCCGTTCAGGAGTTCAGTCACATACACACGGACAGAAGAATAATATAAATATATGAAGATGTTTATTTTTCACTTGTATATTATTTGTTGATTTTACCTTAGATACGGTTGCTATAAATACACACATTATGCCCTAGGCCGTAACGAGCGGGCATAATGGATCATAACGCCCGCTAATTGTACGAGGACAACTGAAGCAACTTCCATTGATTAAATACTTCATAATCCTTGTCGTGTACGACTCTGGATTTCTCCGGCAATGAATTATTCGCAGCTTTGGCTGCATTTTCTATGATATTCTTGAGTAAATTCATTTTCATTTCCATTATTTCTATAAGACTACACAAAGAAAGCAGCAATGACATTCACTAAATATGATGACAAAAATATTCACAAACGTCAAAATATCAACAAATGACATGCCTACTATGAGAAGGAAAATGGAAGTATAGGAGCAATTAACCGATTTTAAAATCGATTTTTCATTATAATAAAATAATTTTTTCGTGAAATATAAAATCTTGTATGCACCACGTGCGTTACTAGATCCTAACGCCCATCGGGCAACATTCATCCCTCGGGCCGAATGTTACCCTCCGGGCGTTAGGATCTATATAACGCACTTGGTACATAAATAGCTAATATATATCTAATATCAAAAAAATTTTGATTATATTGGTCTAAAATTTCTAAAACGGATAAAAAATACTTCAGCACTTGCCTGTTGACTTTTGACAAGCTGCAACATTTTATTATTCTCAGAGAAAATACGTCTAAAAATTCTGTTTCAGTGTAGGTGCTTTGGACCAAATGTACCGACACCGCCTTCAGCGTCGACCACTCATATCCCTTTCATTCATTCATGTCGGATAAAATGCGATCGACAGTGAATACAAAAGAGGTCGTATTATACATTCTACGGTTTTTTTTCAAGGTTTCATTGAATACAATTCGGAGGGACCGAACGTAACTACGTCTCTAATTTATCGAAGCAACGATACCTCGTGCGAAAATATTGCGGTAAACGATTTATGTTTTGCGATATTTAACAATACGGAATTTAAAATAGTTGATGGAATTCGTCGTTACTGAATGATAATTTAACATGATGAACAAAAACAAAACATGAATTTACTACGTTTAAAAGCACAGAAATACTTTGAAATAGTTATTTAAGTACGTTATACCCATCGGGCGTTAGGATCTAGTAACGCACGTGGTGCATACAAGATTTTATTTTTCACGAAAAAATTATTTTATTATAATGAAAAATCGATTTTAAAATCGGTTCATTGCTCCTATACTTTCCATTTTCCTTCTCATAGTAGGCATGTCATTTGTTGATATTTTTTCGTTTGTGAATATTTTTGTCATCATATTTAGTGAATGTCATTGCTGCTTTCTTTGTGTAGTTATATAGAAATGAAAATGTATTTACCCAAGAATATCATAGACCTACAGTTTAACGCCGGTTCCGAACGGCCAATGGGCTTGTAAACAATGTACATTACCCAACAATCTCATAAATAGAACCACTAAATTCAGGACATACACAACACCCAAGAGCAAGGTGGAACTCGAACCCACAACCACAGCTTACAAGCGGTGCACCTTACCGCTGGTCTACCGAGGCCTCTCGAATATCATAGAAAATGCAGCCAAAGCTGCGAATAATTCATTGCCGGAGAAATCCAGAGTCGTATAGGACAAGGATTATGAAGTATTTAATCAATGGAAGTTGCTTCATTTCTCCTCGTACAATGAGCGGGCGTTATGATCCATAATGCCCGTCCATAACGCCCTAGGGCATAACGAGTGTATTTATAGCAACCGTATCTAAGGTAAAATCAACAAATAATATACAAGTGAGAAATAAAATTAAATATAAAACTGCGATTGGAACCAAACTAACTTTGTAACTGTAATTTTCTGATATTATAGGCTGTTATTAAATTGGCCATGACTAGAAACATTTCAAGTTCAAATGGTTTCAACGTTTTCAAATCATTGCCGTTTCCACAAAAAGATAACATCAAAATTATACACAAATTACTTAGAATCATGGGAAAATTTTAAACTCAATCGTAATGCAAAATGCGATATCTTGCTGAACGACCAAATTGACTTGATATATTCTCATATATTTAGTGTATTCAAACAATAATGATTTCTAAGCAGAGCTGTGACGAGCACTGAAGAATAGTGCTTCGAGCACTAAGCACTGAGCACTTGAAAAAAAAGGCTCCCGGTCTCGAGCACTAAGCACTTATTTTTACGAAAGGCTCGCGATTACTAAGCACTTTGTGAAAGTAATTTGACATTTCGAGCACTAAGCCCTAAGTACTTTTCTAGGAATTGTTGAAATTGGGGATATTTTAATCGGTAAAGAAATTGTAAGCTGGCATATGAGTATGATATTATTGACGAGTGAGAAGAGATGCACAGGGTGTTACAAATTCTATGCTCACTATGATCTGGTACAGAACTATACAGGGTGTTTCATTGGTAAATGAACATACCTACGACAACCTGAGCTAGAGATATCCTTGGCGAGTCCAAAAAATCGATATATGATAGATCTAATCAATTCCATAACCGAGTTTATGCACCAAAAATTTCAATTCCTCATAACTTTTGAACCAACTAGCATAGTCGGTTGATATTTGAAACGTATGATTCACTTCCACAGGTCGACCGATTTATATTTAAATTTCCAGAAAATTCCAGGTCCGTATTTGAAAATTATGTGACTTCTTCCAAGCGGAGATTCAAATTTTCGGATTTTATTGAGATATTTGAAAAGAGCAGAAAATTTTCAATAGGGTTCAGTAGATTTCATTGTCCCGCACGTCATTTTGCTCGAAGAGAGGTTCAGGGAAAGATCCAATTGAATATTGGAATTCCACTAAATTCTCAGAAAAATCGTACATTGTACGGAGGGGGACTTACGTCCCTCGGGATTGAAATCTGTTGCCCTCTGTAGTTAACATCCTTATAACTCCTTTGATACATAACTAACTATAAGCTATGGAGGGTAGAGGTAAGGAGGACCATCTCTGTGTATGAAAAAGTGTCCGTCAAAAATCGTCAAATTGGTGGCGCCACAATATCAAGTGGGTACATTTCAAATGACGCGCTGTTGTCATATTGAAGTCGTTTTTACTTTTATTTACCTCATGAATAAATTCTTGTAGAAGACTAATAAATTATAATAAGTGTTTAAATTGCGCTTCAGTTTCAGTTTTAAGAGTGCCATATTTGTTTTTAATACATGTAGGCAACGCATGACTCACGACTTCATCGTGACACAATTTTGCTAACGCAATGTGTTGAAACACTAGGTTGTGTTAGTGTCATTGTTTCAACACCCAACATTTCACTGTGTTACCCAGGCCTATTCCCGACACTTAAAAACCAACAGATTCATCGTACTCTGTAGATTTAGGTTCAATGTTATGCGCATCTTTTATGGCGATTTGAATATAACGATGAGTCGATTACATTTTTACACATTTTAAACAGAAGAGCGGCATTTTTGGACTAGTAGGTATCTTGAAAAAATTTTGGAAGACGAACTGAGTTCTATGGAAAGAAAATACAGTGACTCAAAAATAAACTAATTCAATAAACTAATAAATAAGATAATAAAAGCACACATTCAAAAATAAACTACATAACCTAGCTTTCAAACTTTACATCCCAATTACAAAAGATGGCAACGCGCGGCATGGAATCCCTTCCTATTTCATGCTCTCTTGCTATTCTGGCGCCACTCTGGAGGGTTTTGGAACTGCAATTTGCAGTTTACAACTGGACACTTTTGCGACTGTTTTCCAATATGAGATGGTCCTCCTTACCTCTACCCTCCATACTATAAGCATATGCGTTATCACACGCCATTTTTGATCAATTTCATAAAGATCATAGATACATTTAAATTTAAATAATACAGAAACAAGATAATATGCTTCTTTAATCTGTGACCTACGAACATTGATATTAGCTCAATGACACAGATTTTATTGCAAATAGGATAAAAAAGGACCTGTGTAGAATCTTAGTGTTAGTATTTAACCACCTAAGTGATGATTAATATATCAAATAGGAGAAGCCCTTATGGAAAGCACAGAGTATTAAAAGATTCATTATTTTATATTAAAAATCCCATGCTTGTTATTCATAATTCATCAGAACATAGGTACTGAAAAAACTATGCGATTTAGATAGTTGAGTTCCATGCCCATAAAAGAATCCAAAATTTTCATTCAATGTATTGACTACATACAAGTAACATATAAATAATGGTGTACAACTTTTATGCTAAATAAATATTATTATTATTATAAAATGAAAAAAAATTCAAACATCCCCATTAGCTTTTAATAAAACTAAGTTTTCGAAGTTCCTGTCACTCAGAGCATGACGTGCATTTAATATAGACGCAAATGAAAACAGTCTTTCAACAGGAGCACTTGATGGAAGGGGGGGTGTTGTATTTCATAAATAATTTTTTTATTGACTTGACACTTACGTGAGATGTTTATCACTGGAATGATATCAACACACGATCATAGCGCCGCCGCATACGCGTATTCATGTTACGACAAGTTTGGCTCAGGGCTTAGTGCTTAGTAATCCGCAGAAATGCTTGGGAGCACTTCAGTGCTCGGGAGCACAAAGCCTTTTGTTGAAGGACTTCAATTACTAAGCACTAAGCACTGCTTTTGAAAAGGGCTCGGAAGCACAGTGCTCGGGAGCACAAAAGGGCTCCGAGCGCTTTCACGAGCACAAAGCACTATGCTTTGGCACAGCTCTGTTTCTAAGAACATTTTATTGTACCAATTTGGGAAACCAACTTCGACTAGCCCTTCTTGAAATATTTTGCTCTTATCAATTTAGGTACCTGTAATAATTCTTCCCCCACCGTAAGCGCAAATCTAAAATTATGTATTCAGTTCTTAACTCAATCTGCCCGATTATGATCCAGTGACCGAAATTGCAATCGCAGTGTTATATTTTTCGAAGTATTTTTGTGATATTAAACGTAGTAAATTAAAGTTTTGCTTTTGTTCAATGCGGAATTTGATGGTTTCTCATACGAGAAGGAATTCAAGAAGAGTTAATTCTGACAAATCCAGTATTTTGAAGTAGGAAATTGATGATTTTAGATAAATTTTTATTTACAGTGAGTACTTGAATCGGAAAGTCAACTTAGTAGAACCGTTAGCTTGATTCAACTAAAATTGCTGTGTTTAGACGATATCAATCAATAATATTCACCTAAGATACCAAAAATAAACATCGTTCATTGCATTTATTGGACCTAGAGATAACTAACGTAAATAATTTTCTCATTTATGATATTTAAAGGAAACCTACGCACATTGATACCATAATATATAAAAATAGTGATATATAAAATAAAGTGAAAAAGGAAAATTCTTCAAAAATTCGAAAATTATCAAACAACTTTTCAAGGGAGCTGGTTATACGTATTCCGCGACGAGAATTATACATTCACAATCCAACAGTGAATTATGTAGGTATTAAATTCTCTATTTCATAAAGATTTTCAATATTGCTCTAAATATCATTATTAGGGCTAGAGTGTCTTTAGGGAAGTGCAAATGTCGATCGCCTAGTCTAAGCAGTGGCGTAGATAGGGGGGGGGATCAAGGGGATCAATCCCCCCATGAGCCTACAAAAATTATAGTTGAATTGAATAAAAGTCTTCGTATCTACGTATTTAAGTATACATGAAATTTACTAAGCACTAGCACCTTTTTGATATTATGTATGTGTCACTTCGAATCGAGTGACGCCTTGCTCATAGTTTTCCGAGACTGCTGAAAAAAGTTTTTGACTAGACTAAATGTATTAGAAAGATTTTCGGTGTTTTTCAAGCATGATTTATACGTAATTGACGAAGCATTAGGCAAATTCATCAAAACTGACGAGCTTTATAAAAATTTTCACCTGTTGTTCTGGTTAGTTGAAAGTGTGGAAAAAATATTTAATTCGTAGAGGAGATGTTAAGCCTAAAAATTCAATAAGAGAGCTGGATGATTGCCTAGAAATTTGTTTTTCGAATATCATGTTGCTCAGAATATTTGCTACGCTGACGATATCGATGTTTGAAGCGAATAAAAACGATTCAAAGGAGCACGATAAAAGAAATGGACTTGTAATGACCCTTCTGAATATATAAAATTCATTGCAAATTAAAAACTCATGTTTGTCCAATTGCTTGTCATTGAAAGGTTTGGCTGCTTTGGCAATTCATCGTGACAATGAATTTTTTTGCAACTTAATTTAACTTTTCTGCTTATTTTTTACTACCTACATGAAAGATTATTTTTACCAAGAAAACTAGAACTTTTGGAGGGGCTTGGGCCGCCTCATGCCCCATGGAGTCGGCGCCAGTGTATATATATATATATATATATATATATATATATATATATATATATATATATATATATATATATATATATAAGTAAGAATTATTCGTGTTAAACGGAAAACACGCCCGTGGTTATAAGTGAACTAGGACATTTATTTGAAACTAATCAAACAAACCTCCTAGCGAAGCTGGTTATAAGAGTTCACGAAGCATCGAAATATCAGGTAGGTTAGATGTTGATATTTCGATGCTTCGTGAACTCTTATAACCAGCTCCGCTAGGAGGTTTGTTTGATTAGTTTCAAATAAATGTCCTAGTTCACTTAATTTTATATATATATATATATATATATATATATATATATATATATATATATATATATATATATATATATATATATATATATATATATTTTGTATGTATCTTTTCAGAATGCCGATCTCACCAGAAAATATTGTTTTGTATAATCAATGTAACACAAAGTATAAAAATTTTTTTGGGTAAATAATCTTTCGGAACTTGTTATAAGTCCGGATTTTCCAAACGATTTCGTTTTAACGATGCACCGCCATAAGACGAAATCCTTTTCTTTCCCCCAACCCCCTCGATCGCAATCGTTCAAACGTATTTAGGGAAGTCATAAAACAATATTCCAGCGGGTTTTACGGCACACAGCTAATGACGTTCTCATAACGAAGGCTGCCCTGATGATATCCACTTCATTGATTTTAATCCTACCCGAAACTTTCGGGTTTTGAAGTTCGCAACTTTGGTTCTCGCAAATTAATTATTTAGCATTAAAACCGCTAAATTGGGCTATGAAACTAATTATGGATTAATTCAGATTATTATCGGTTGAAAGTTCTGACATTTTTGGCGACAGCGGGAATTTTCGCACTCTTTACGCGATTTATGCCAGAAGTCTAGTCAACTTGCAGATTCCAAAGACGTAAACAATTGCATGCAGCTACGACTTGATCATAAAATTGAACATAAATCCATCGATTCAAAATATTTTTATATACTGCGGCGTTGCCGCTTATACCGAATAGTAGCAAGAACTTTGATAATTCAAATGAGACATTCAGTATATTTTTGATTTTTCGCTGCGTTATTGCTTTCGGTATATTTTTCTACTTATATTTTTCTACTTTCCTTTATCTTTTTTCGAGAAATTAATGAAATTCTTCATTTTTAGGTTCCGTACCTCGAAAGGAAAAACGGAACTCTCATAGGTGTATTCGCGTTGGGCGCTTACACGCTTTAAGCGCTCACGCTCAGAAGCACAGATTATTGGCGTTCGTGTTGGCCTACTAGCGCTTAGAGACGCTCACGTTTTGGCTTTGAGCATTAAAGGTGAATGTCAGATCTTCTTTTTACGCTTAGGTAGGCAAAAGCCCGATAGTTCACGCAAATACTGTGCTTTAACATTTCCCTACAAATTTATTAATTATCGACAACAAAAGTGAAGTTAGGTTAGCTTACGCTTAGTGTAAGGCTGCGGTTATAGTGGATGCGTTATCTGACGACCAACTAGTCGGACGTACACGTCAGATGTCGCAGGAATGAATCAAATACATAATAATGTATCACTATGGTTATAGTGCTTGCGAATCGGTCGTCCGATGACGTTAGAAGTCGTTCAAACGCTTTGATATTTCATGCGACTTTGTGCGAACGTCAAAATAGATAATGAAAAACTGATCATTAGTTTTTGAAAATAAATGTTTATGGGACATGAACCAGAAATGTTACCATAATAGAGATATTTCCTGTCAAAAATGGGATAAAATTGCCAAGGAGATGAATACGAATCGTAAGTAGCAGATACTTTCATACCTAAAGTTACTGCTAGTCTTTCTTTTGCTGATATACATTCACGAAAATTTGACTGCTTAGATATAGTTCCTTCAATTCCGTTAAGGATATAATTGAAGTAATAAAACTTTTAATAGCGGAGTTTCTACATACTGATAATATTCTTCAAAATTATTATTGTTGATATCCATGATTTATGTAAGTTAGAATGACAGTCTAGGTGCAAACACAGAACAAAATACGCATTGACTATAACCACCGTTGTCTGACGATCAGTTCTGACGTGTACGTCCGACTAGTTGGTCGTCAGAAAACGCATCCACTATAACCGCAGCCTTAAGCGTTTTAGAGCGCGAGTCGACCACAGAGAACGAAGCTTATAAGCGCTTAAAGCGTGTAAGCGCCCAACGCGAATGCACCCATAATAATATCACTTTGTTGTCTGTCTGTCAAGACCCTTTTTCTCAGGAACGCGTAGAAGTATCAAGCTGGAATTTATATCAAATACTCAAGTCTACTGTCCCTTGGAACGTTGAAAAAATCAAACTTCTAAGCCAACGCAATCAAAAGATATAGCCGTTTATGCCGCAAATTTCCGAAAATTTTCGACACTCGCAAGGGAATCGAAACCTACAGGGTAGTTCCCGTGAACTAAGAATCTTGAAATTTGGTACGAAGCTACGTCTTATAACACAGATAAAGGAAAAATTGCGAAAACCGTAAATTTTCAGTTACATCATGTAATAAAAAAAAAATTGTACGGTACCCTCAGTGCGCGAGTCCAACTCTCACTTGGCCGGTTTTTTTGTTCAAAATATAGATACAATTCATTGTTTTACTGCGGTATTTAGATTCATGGAAATGGTGATTTAACCGGTTTATACATAAATTGCGTAAAGTGCATTGTTTAAATTGAAATTATACATTCTGAAAGCTAACTAGAATACCTTTCAAATGATACGTAGAGTTTCTTTACCTGAAAGCAAGTTTCTTTGAATATTTGATTAATTTGGCGTATTTATATTAGGCATTCTTGAAATATGTCGGTATGATTTTATGAAGTGTAGCTTTTATTGTGTTAATCGGTGTTTCTCAACCTTTTAAGAACATTTTATTGTACCAATTTGAGAAATCCACTTCTATCAGCCCTTCTTGAAATGTGTTCCTCTTTTCTATTTAGGTACCTGCAATAATTATTTCCCACCCCTAAGCGCAAATCTATAATTATATATTCAGTTCTCAACTCAATCTGCCCGATGATGGTCTAGTTGCCGAAATTGCAATCGCAGTGTTATATTTTCAAAGTATTTTTGTGATAATAAACGTAGTAAATTCAAGTTTTGTTTTTACTCATCATGTTAAATTACCACGTAGTAACGACGGATTCCATCAACTATTCGAAAACTTTCCATTTACTTCGACTTTCTCAACGAATATCCAACCCTCTTGGTGCAAACGCGGCGTACCCCATGGGTAGGTAACCCGGCCACCGTTCGTAAGTCCCCATCGAAGAAACACCGGTAGACGATGGGCAGTTGTTTCTCACAAGAACTAACGACGTACCGGCGCGAGGTAGGCTTTGCGAGCGAACCAGCAGATCCGACCAGAGGCAGTTAATGCACAGGATGTGCAGGATGTAGATCCATGTGCCGAGACGCCCATCCGTTTCCTTCCACCGTGTAGTGAACGTTGTCGCAACCACCAATTGGGGTTGGTGAGGACGTAGTGTGAGATCCGACAAGTCTAACGTGCGTATTCGATATTAAAATTCGCGTTAGTGTGTATGTCTTTCAGTTTTCGTGTTCGTTCGTGGAATTTTGTTCATACATGTGCGAAAGACGGAATCCGTTCATTCTTTGACAGGTAAATACCATGCAATTCGTATCTAAATACGATTTTTCGGATATTTCGTTATGATTATTTGAGGAATGATATCCTAACGTAACCACTTAGTCCACTTATTCATCTTCATACAAAGACATTCGTACAAAATTATTTATTTTCAAACCAACAATTCTAATAACTTTTTTCACAATTTATTATAAGAGATTTATTGTTTTCTTGAAAACTACAAAAGTCAAGTATTTATTTACAACTACATACTTTTGATACAATATAATTAATTTACAAACCAATAATTTCACTTACCTTTTAAACAATTTATAATAAAAGATTTATTGTTTTCTTGAAAACGTCTAATTATTTGAGGAACGGTTTCTCGAGATCTCAACAGTTTCAATAAACTACAAGGGTCAATTATTTATCTAAAACTACATACTTTTGGTACAAAATTATTAATTTACAAACCAATGATTTCAATAACCTTTTTCTTAATTTATAATAAGAGATTTATTGTTTCCTTGAAATCGTCTAATTATTTGAGGATTGGTTTCTTGAGCTCTCAGCAGTTTCAATAAACTACAAGGGTCAATTATTTATCTACAAATACATACTTTTGATACAAAATTATTAATTTACAAACCAATAAATTCAATAACCTTTTTTACAATTTATAATAAGAGATTTATTGTTTTCTCGAAATACGTCTAATTATTTGAGGAATGGTTTGTCTCGAGTTCTCAGCAGTTTCAATAAACTACAGGAGTCAATTATTTATCTACAACTACATACTTTTGGTACAAAATTAATAATTTACAAACCAATAAATTTAACAACCTTTTTCACAATTTATAATAAGAGATTTATTGTTTTCTCGAAATACGTCTAATTATTTGAGGAATGGTTTGCCTCGAGTTCTCAGCAGTTTCAATAAACTACAGGAGTCAATTATTTATCTACAATTACATACTTTTGATACAAAATTATTAATTTACAAACCAATAAATTCAATAACCTTTTTCACAATTTATAATAAGAGATTTATTGTTTTCTTGAAATACGTCTAATTATCTGAGGAATCGTTTCTTCAGCTCTCAACAGTTTCAATAAACTACAAGAGACAATTATTTATCTACAACTACATACTTTTGATAAAAAATTATTAATTTACAAACCAATAATTTCAATAAACTTTTTCACAATTTATAATAAAAGAGTTATTGTTTTTTTTAAATACGTCCAATTATTTGTGGAATGATTTCTTCAGCTCTCAACTGTTTCAATAATAAACTACAAGAGTCAATTATTAATCTACAACTACATACTTTTGGTACAAAATTATTAATTTATAAACCAATAATTTCAATAGCCTTCTTCACAATTTATAATAAGAGATTTATTGTTTTCTTGAAAACTACAAGAGTGAATTATTGATCTACAACTACATACTTTCAGTACAAAATTATTAATTTATAAACCAATAATTTCATTAGCCTTCTTCACAATTTATAATAAGAGATTCATTGTTTTCTTGAAAACGTCTAATTCTTTGAGGAATGGTTTCTTGATATTTCAACAGTTTCAATAAACTACAAGAGTCAATTATTTATCTACAACTACATACTTTTGATACAAAATTATTAATTTACAAACCAATAAATTCAATAACCTTTTTCAAAATTCATAATAAGAGATTTATTGTTTTCTTGAAATACGTCTAATTATTTGAGGAATTGTTTCTTCAGCTCTCAACAGTTTCAATAAACTACAAGAGACAATTATTTATCTACAACTACATACTTTTGATAAAAAATTATTAATTTATAAACCAATAATTTCAATAGCCTTCTTCACAATTTATAATAAGAGATTTATTGTTTTCTTGAAAACGTCTAATTCTTTGAGGAATGGTTTCTCGAGCTCTCAACAGTTTCAATAAACTACAAGAGTCAATTATTAATCTACAACTACATACTTTTGGTACAAAATTATTAATTTATAAACCAATAATTTCAATAGCCTTCTTCACAATTTATAATAAGAGATTTATTGTTTTCTTGAAAACTACAAGAGTGAATTATTAATCTACAACTACATACTTTTGGTACAAAATTATTAATTTATAAACCAATAATTTCAATAGCCTTCTTCACAATTTATAATAAGAGATTTATTGTTTTCTTGAAAACTACAAGAGTCAATTATTAATCTACAACTACATACTTTTGGTACAAAATTATTAATTTATAAACCAATAATTTCAATAGCCTTCTTCACAATTTATAATAAGAGATTTATTGTTTTCTTGAAAACTACAAGAGTGAATTATTAATCTACAACTACATACTTTTGGTACAAAATTATTAATTTATAAACCAATAATTTCAATAGCCTTCTTCACAATTTATAATAAGAGATTTATTGTTTTCTTGAAAACTACAAGAGTCAATTATTAATCTACAACTACATACTTTTGGTACAAAATTATTAATTTATAAACCAATAATTTCAATAGCCTTCTTCACAATTTATAATAAGAGATTTATTGTTTTCTTGAAAACTACAAGAGTGAATTATTAATCTACAACTACATACTTTTGGTACAAAATTATTAATTTATAAACCAATAATTTCAATAGCCTTCTTCACAATTTATAATAAGAGATTTATTGTTTTCTTGAAAACTACAAGAGTCAATTATTAATCTACAACTACATACTTTTGGTACAAAATTATTAATTTATAAACCAATAATTTCAATAGCCTTCTTCACAATTTATAATAAGAGATTTATTGTTTTCTTGAAAACGTCTAATTCTTTGAGGAATGGTTTCTTGAGCTCTCAACAGTTTCAATAAACTACAGGAGTCAATTATTTATCTAAAACTACATAGTTTCGATACAGAATTAATAATTTTCAAACCAATAATTTCAATAACCCTTTTCACAATTTATAATAAGAGATTTATTTTTTTCTTGTAAACTTCTAATTATTTGAGAAATGGTTTCTTGAGCTCTCAACAGTTTCAATAAACTACAAGAGTCAATTATTTATCTACAATTACATACATATAATACTTACAAAGTTATTAATTTTCAAAGAAACAATTTTAATAACCTTTTTCATGAGTTATAATTAGAGATTCATTGTTTTCTTAAAACCATCTAATTATTTGATTAATGGATTCTCACAATATTTAATTTTCAAAGAAACAAATTTAATAAATTGTTCCATAATGAATTATTTGAGTTTCATTTCTATTTACTGCTTCACATCAACATGTGAAAATATCTGAAAATCTGTGCAAGAAGGAAAGCACCCAACATCCCTCCAGAACAATGAACCATAATGAAAACCACCGCTCTCGCTATAGCAGCTGTAGCAATTTAGTAGTCCGTAACTGAGTGAACTTGGACGACTGAACCTTAAAATTAGTAGACCTCCAAATACTGAATATGTCATAAAAATTAATAATAGCCATTTATTTTTCCCATGAAGAATAATTATCGGTGGAAAATAGTTACATCAATATAAAGCAGTATGAATCACTGTATGAAGGGTGCTTTTTTATACTGACTCACACCCCAAATATTGCATGACTTGCATCATGACGCATTTGAGTATATAATTAATTGAATGTTTTTGCCTAATAGAAAGAGACGAAGAGAGGCAATTTTCCAAAAAGAACTTCCATTGAAATATCCCTTCATTTACTCTATATGTAAAAAATCTTTTCAGCTTATAATTTTCATTAGAAATTGATAAAACTCAAGTTGTGGATTGATTAGACATTTTTCTAGTAGTGAATTCTTTTAGCTCTCAGATATTATCCCACTTCTGATACTACCCAAGCCCTGAATGCTTGAAATATATTAAAATATTCAAAAATCATTTCCATTTTGAATGTGCAAATAATAATCGTCTAATAAATTTTTGCATGGATGTACTGTATTTAATCTCCTTCTTCATTGAGCATCAAAGTGTCAATTCGCAAAAAATAAATACTTGTCAAATAGAAATTATTTTTATATCAGTAGAATTTGCTGATGCTCTGGAACAGTGATTCCCAACATATTAACGCCCCCAGTGGGCACTGGAGCCTTCTATGGGGGCTCCATGGAACTTATTGGCTAGGGTTAGGGGGGCGTTGAATTTGTGTTCTCTTCTAAAGGGGGCGATGGTTCAGGAAAAGTTGGGAATCTCTGCCAGAGATTCTAGAAGACTAGAAGCTTGTTAGTGATTCCCAACGTGGGCGATACCGCCCCCCAGTGGGCACTGGAGCCTTCCGTGGGGGCTCCATGGAACTTATTGGCTAGGGTTAGGGGGCGTTGAATTTGTGTTCTCTTCTAAAGGGGGCGACTGTTCAGGAAAAGTTAGGAATCTCTGCCAGAGATTCTAGAAGACTAGAAGCTTGTCAGTGATTCCCATCGTGGGCGATACCGCCCCCCAGTGGGCACTGGAGCTTTCCATTGAACTTATTGGCTAGGGTTAGGAGGGCGTTGAATTTGTGTTATATTCTAAAGGGGGCGATGGTTCAGGAAAAGTTGGGAATCTCTGCTGGAGATGCTAGAAGACTTGAAATTTTATTTTAGCAATAGTGTAATTATCTAGCATTTTGCAACAAGATATAGGTACTTGGGTAACTACTTGATGATAAATAGCTAAGTTTCACATATCATAGAAAAGAATTAAACCTAACATAATCTATAGTTATCTTTCTATTTCAGTGATATTCTTCATTCGTAGGCTCCTATATGGACACAGAAGATCAAGAAAATGAAGACACTGCCAATTCTTGTTAGTTACTACGTGCTGCTCACTCAGTCCATCTACTGCGACCTACTCGACGATTACGTGAGGCACGTAGAAGAAGTGAACAAGGTGAGGAGCACACAACGCCGAAAATTGAGAGAACCTAGTGACAGTTCAGAACGTTCTTATAGTGACTATTACGCGGAAAATCGCGTTAGTTTCACCGACCATTTTCGAAATAGACGTAAAAGGCATGTCTTCCAATCGGAATCGGAGAACCAGTGGACCCATTCGGAGGTCTTGGACAGAGATGGCGCGGTGGTGCTCAAGTGGCAGCCGAGACATCAGGAGATCTTGTTCAGGGTAGAGGCCAGAACTAGAGGGTATGTGGGCATCGGTTTCAGTCCTAATGGTGGAATGGAAAATGCCGATATTGTGATCGGATGGGTCGACGATAATTCCGATAAGGCTTTTCTTTATGTGAGTATTACCAAGAAAAAAAAAAAAAAAAAAAATATATATATATATATATATATATATATATATATATATATATATATATATATATATATATATAGAACATAATACCTTTATTAATTTCATAGGTTATTCGTACAAATATTAAATATTAACATACACAAGACAAAAATGAAACAAGTCACAAAAAACAAATACAGAAAGCTTATTTATAACAATAAACACTGAACTCCTCGGCCGAGTAAGGCTTCTCTTAAAGGTCCCATGATAAGAAATAACCTTTAGATGTTTCGGTGATGGAGTTTTTCACTCTAAAAATAAGAAATACTTAAAATTGTATTGTTTAGTTTCCTCTGGAACACACTATATAGACATCCTCAAAACGTCAGTTGAAATATAATCGATATATATATCGCGTATTGATGAACAAAAATCACAAAAGTCATTATATTCTGAAGGGAACGTATTCTATACCTAATTAGTGCTTCAATTAAAAAAAATTTCAACTGTGATAGCGTTGACGGTTTAAATGACCAGGCATTAAATGTGACACCCAATAAATCTTCGCGCACGGCTGTACATCACGTCATTTCCTGTATTCTAATATGATTGGAATTTTTTCAATCAGTTTTTTTATACCTGGGAACTGGTTCGACTAAAAGAGTCACCAGAGACACATATCTGTAGAAAGTTTAGTCTCCAAGTGCTTCATGTTGAGATAAACAAAATTAAATAATTAGTAAAATAGGAAAAAACCAATTCTGAACTGCTAGTCAGGTAGTTCGGTAATTTTGAAAATATTCAGAAGGGGGCTTGTAGTATGTTCAATTTGGTTATTCAATATGAGACCTGAATGTTCGTATTTATTTATCTGTAATGATTCTAGAATATTAAGTTTAATTTCCTTACTTTCAGCATTTAATATTTTAAAGTCAAAATTGAATGTTTGATTTTCTTGGATTGAATGGTTTGTGAATCCAACTTTTGATGAACAATTAGCTTTGATAATCAAAAGATCATACTACAAACCCTCTTTTGAATCTATTATAACTACCGGACTAGCAATTTAGAATGAGTTACTAATTATTCGTAACCATCTTTCTATTTACCCTTTCTACACAATTTGTCATCTTTTCATTTCTTGTTTGCATTTAGCATAAAATCTAATCAAATCAAATATGCTTTATTGTCTTAAAATTATACATTTTATTGACAAAGCAAAAAATATAGGAAATAAATATCGTAAAACCTAAAAATAAACACACATCAGTGGCGTAGATAGGCGGGGGATCAAGGGGATCAATCGTCCCCCATGAGCCTACGAAAATTATAATAGAATTGAATAAAAGTCTTCGTATCTACGTATTTAAGTATGCATGAAATTTATTAAGCACTAGCTCCCCTTTTGGTATTGTGTATGTGCGATTATATCAATATCAAGAAATTGAATCGTTTTTCTAATTTTGGGTGAAGTAACTATTAGTTTTGAGCATATTCTATTCAATGTTCAATTAGTAAGTTTAATCGGTCACTTTAAACAAAAAACTTGTTTAAAAATGTTCAAATGGGTCTAATAGAAAATTTTCATTTCGAAAGGAAGAAGTCAACCAAAATCACCTCGTACTTCTTCTCTTTATAAATTGTATACTATACTTACTATTAAACAAAACTGCTCGAACTTTTGTTTAATGGTGTAGTATTATATCTAAAACACGAGCAGTTTTGTTTAATAGTATAGGTAGTATAAAATTTGGAAAGAAAAGAAGTGCGAAGAGGTTTTGATTGGCTTCTTCCTTGGTTAATAAAATTTTCCATGTCACACACGTTTTTTGTTCCTAGTGACTGATTAAATTTCTGTTTACATAGAATATTTTCAATCAATATTTAATATTTCGAATATTTTTTGAGGTAGAGTAGGTATCAAAATATGAGTAACTTTTGGCTTTGAAAATTTAATTACTCCATAACATTTTGAAGTAAATAAAAATTTTCTGTGATAGCGTTCAATCCATGTCTGGACTTGGAGAAAGATTTACTAATCATGGGAATATAGTCTAGTCAACAAGTGCTTTTTTTGTTCAATTTTGTTCATGAGTCTCGGAAAAATATGAACAAGGTGTCATTCGATTCGAAAGAGCATGAAGATATTTTTTGAAAAAGTTCCGTTCTTGAAAATTGTAAAACTTATAATCAATTTACTGAAAGAAAAAATTATCTCAAAAACTAATTGATATTTTTGATATCTAAATACATATACAAAAAGAGGAAATTTTCTAAAAGAAAGTCTCCCGGAACTGTAGGATTAATATTTATAGTTTTCTCAGATTAAAAATACGGCCGACAGCAGGTAGTATGGCTTGCGAAAGTAGCGCCCATTTGGGACACTTTAACAATAAACATTGTTCAACTATATTAAATATTAAATTAAGGAATGAAAAATTTCAGGTTCTTACTGGATAGGTAAATGAACAATAATCCAGTGACAAAACATTTTTATCGCGATTTTTCAATTGATTATGCAATAGTTTTTTGCTGCTTGAACAAGAACATTGCAAGTGTAATAACTGTTAAACTATAGATCTGATACTTTTTTCCTTCCTTGGAGCTAGTTTTAAAAAAATGCAGAATAGATTACTGTTAAAAAAATTTAATTTTTCAGTTTTTTATTAACAATACGCACTTTAATTAATCAGTACTTTCTTTTCTTGATTCTCTTATAAACAACGCATTTGTTCATAACAATTTTTTAATGTTTGTCTAATTTTTTGTTTTTGAAAGGTTTGGCTGCTCTGGCAATTCATCGTGAAATTGGAATCACAGTTGACGAAGTCATGAATGTCGAAAAACGCCGAAAACTAGATTTTCTTCTCTAATTTTCCCAAGAATATGTTCAATGATTTATATATCCAATTCAAATAATTTGAATTTTTTGCAATTTAATTCAATTTTTCTGCTTATTTTGTACGCCACTGACACACATCAATCAAAAAATATACAAACTAAACAATGTAATACCTAGAAATAAAAATCACACAACATTTCTATACAAAATACATACAAACTTTACAATAGAACCGAGAGTGTCAAATCCTCCTCAGTCGAAGCTGATGCCTATGTTATTCAATTTGGTTATATCGATCAATCAATGCTCAGTATAGTAGTCCTCTACAGAGTTATAAGGTCTATCAAGAAAATGAGAAGGAAACGTTTAAATTCCATTTTTCTTGAAGTAAGGTTTGCAATGAGCCCTATTTTTCAGTACAAACATGTAACGAATTGCTCTCTTCTGCAATTTGAGAATGGTGTCAAGTTATGAAAAATTACATGAACCCCAGCTATAGTCTGTCCAGTCTAAGTTGGCGTGTACGTCACAGTCATGCGCAAATAACGACGCAAGGCTGCCTACCCAAATAAATAAAATTCGAAATGGTCAAAATTCACATATGTCGTAAGTAATTTTCTGAAAAAGTAGTTACATGGTGATAGTGACCGGATCATCTATTTCGACAAATATTCTGTTCTTAACATATCAAATCGTATGTATCTCTCAAGAAAAACTAACATTCCGAGTAATGAAAATAAGTTGAATGTTTGTTAAGTTGTCATTTAATTGAAAAATTTGTAATGTTGTCGGACCCTCTCGACCAACGCGCCGGTAATCGGCATTTCACGTTTGACAGTCGCCGAGTAACCTAGAAGATTTTGTAATTAAGTTTGATTTATCGATGGATGAATATGGATTTCATATAGATAGACACTTCTGGTAGGGAATAATGGTCAATTTGAATTTACCGCTAAAAATCCCCGCCATGTCAAACATGCAAGATATCTCATTCTGTTGAAAATTGGGTTAGCTATTTAGATTTAAGATTATTTATTACGTCTGGCAACAGTGTTCACGATCAACGTCATATACAATTGGTGACGTACACGCCAACGGTCGCTGGACAGACTATATAAATTTAATTTATTAGAAGCCCTTATAATCAATATTAGGAAAATTTCCAATAATTTATTGAATGATCTATTAGATACGAATAATTCTTCCTTGTTAAATTTATTTAGTGAAATATGAATCTTTGTACCTTTTAGGTTTACCCACTTTCATACTATTATCTATCTGCCAATACATTACGTTTAGATTTACCTATCCTCATTCGCATTTTCCATTTCTATATTTGTAAAGTTGGTTCGAATTACTCATCTGAAGAAGCCACTGTGTATGGCGAAACAATTGTTAGGTTTAACAAAACTAAATTTGAATTTACTACGTTTATTATCACAAAATATTTTGAAAAATATAACACTGCGATTGCAATTTCGGTCACTAGACCATCATCGGGCAGATTGAGTTAAGAACTGAATACAAAATAATTATAGATTTGCGCTTACGGGTGGGAAAGGATTATTGCAGGTACCTAAATAGACAAGAGGAACATATTTCAAGAAGGGCTAATCGAGTGAATTTCAAATTGGTACAATACAATGTTCTTTAGAAAAATCGTTATTGTTTGAATACACTAAATATAGGAGAAGATATTGAGTCAATCTGGTCGTTCAGCAAGATATCTTTTGCATTATGATTGAGTTTAAAAATTTCTAATAATTCTAAGTAAGTTTGGTTCCTTTCGGTAATTTGTGCATGATTTGAAAATGTTCTATTTGTGGAAATGGGTGGTGGTTTTCACGGCAATTATTTGAAAACGTTGAATCCGTTTTATTTTTCGAAAAAGATTGTTGGTGTTCTTTAAATCTTGTCTTGAACGATCGACCACTCTGACCTATATACACTCCTTTACATACAGGATAAATCAACTTTTTCTGTTAGAGGACCAAAATATGTTGAAGATGTGAATTTTTCCGATTTTTCTACTTTTAATTGAGGATATATGCTGTTGTACGCTAGTTGACTACGTTTCTTGTTTATCATTTTATCTATCAAACTTGTATGAAAACCATTATTTGAAGCAATTGTTTTTATATTAGTCGAAATTTCTTTTGCTAAATTTGCTTGAATTAAAAGCTGAATGTTTATTAGGCCAAGCTACAGAGATTTTTTCATGTAAAAAGTGTTAGAAGAAAACCAGCTACGCCATTGTTTATAAAATAGTTCCACATGATATAGTGATATGTTTTTCACTCGACTTTATTATTTATATTTTTGTTATTAACAATTTTATGCAAAAAATTTTTTAGTTTTTTGCTTATAAAATTGAAAATATCAGAGTAATGGTAATGGTGTCAATAGACTTATTGTAGAAAATGAAAAGACGAAAAAAATGAGTAGTCGGATGACTCGATCAGACCCTTAGTCTATGGGAAAATCAAAAACAACCGAGTTGAAGCGTAGATCCTCCGGTTAGTATTATTTATCAATATAAACTTTATTTTTGCGAAGAACAGGAACTGACCAATGCATAGTTTTTGATCTGTGGCCATTTGAATATTTTAGTATGCAATTTTCCAGCAGACCTGAATGCGAAAGCTATGGTCCGATTTCAATTTAAAAAAAAGATTTTTAAAGTAGAATTCTCATAGTTCAAAACGTTCATCTTGGTTTTACATGAAAACGCTTAGAAATATGTTAAAAATAAAGCTGAACATGACGAAAAACGGCCGAGAAATAACCGTCATGTTCAAAATGCCGACGTTTTCGAATGTCATGCTTATCCTTGCCTGCTGCTCTACCCCCACTCTTCAAATACTCTTACGCGCTCGGCCCTTTTTCGTCATGTTCAGCTTTATTATTAACCTATTTCTCAGCGTTTTCATGTAAAACCAAGATGAACGTTTTGAACTATGAGAATTCTACTTTCAAAATCTTTTTTTGTAAATTGAAATCGGACCATACCTGTCGCTTTCAGGTCTGCTGGAAAATTGCATAGTAAAATATTCAAATGGCTACAGATCGAAAACTATGCATCAGACAGTTCCTTCTCTCCGCACGAATAAAGTTTATATTGATAAATAATACTAACCGGAGGATCTACGCTTCAACTCAAAAAATAACCGAGTTATGAATTTTTGAAAAAACCGCATTTTGGCCAGTTTTTTTCGATTTTCCCATAGACTAAGGGCCTGATCGAGTCATCCGACCTCTCATTTTTTTCGTCTCTTCATTTTCTACAATAAGTCTATTGACACCATCACGATTACTCTGATAGTTTCAATTTTATAAGCAAAAAACTAAAAAACTCAATTTTTTGCATAAAATTGTTAATAACAAAGACATAAATAATAAAGTCGAGTGAAAAACATATCGCTATATCATGTGGAACTATTTTACAAACAATGGCGGAGCTGGTTTTCTTCTAACACTTTTTGCACAAAATGCTCATTCTGAATCTCTGTAGCTTGGCCTATATGGGAAAGAGGATGATTTGAATCCGACAGAATACATATATGTGAATACATATATATATATATATATATATATATATATATATATATATATATATATATATATATGTGTGTGTATATATATATATATATTTACTATGCGTTTGTCCATAGTAAACTCTCTTTTGCCTCTGTCATCTGGAATCCAAAATACAACATACATACTACACGTCTGGAACGTGTAAAAAATAGATTCTTAAGATACCTTGGATTTAAGAGCAATACACCGGTAGTTAATCACAATTATTCCAATATCAAATCTAAATTTAAAATTGTATCACTTGAACACAAAAGAATTATAATCAACTATCAATCTATGCTTTACAAAATATTAAATAATCATATTGATTCTAATGATCTATTATCTAGAATTAATCTAAGAACACCAAGGGCCAACGCAAGAAATTGAGATTTGTTTGCAGTGGATTTTCATCGAACTAACCTAGGACAGAACTCTCCAATCTGTAGATTTCAATCACTGTTCAATCTTCATAATAATTTTCTAAAGCTGGATATTTTTGTTTTGCCAATAAAATATTATAAGCACCGTCTAAAACAATACTTTTTAGGAATTTAGACGATTAAGAATAATTTCAGTTTGTTCTTGTCATTTTAAGTTTATTATGTACTAATTATTTAGAATATAAATTGTTTAGTTTGTAGGTTAAGTTTATCTTATATACGTAGTGGATGCTGTTTGCAACCTGAATTGGTAAATAAATAAATAAATAAATAAATAAATAAATAAATGTTATGTTTAACAAAATATAGTGACTTTAGTTCTCGCGAGATCATTCAAAGCGTCTTACTTCTATGACAGGTAAGAAAGCGTACGTCTTGGAGTTTCACATGAGCGGCATCTCGAATTCTGACTTGTCGCTTGAGAACGAACGAAATGAATAGGTTAGATATTGTGGTTATGTACGCATCCGGAAAACAGTCACGCCAAGTTGACCGTGAAGTTAGCCAACTGAGACGAAACCATACGGCGAGATATCGCTCATTTGAAAACGTCTAAAAAGGAAGGTAAAAACGAGAAACCATTATATAGTACCCACGGTTTTATCTCACTGTCTAAGGGACTTGTCGTTAAATATACAAGTCTTGAGAAGACAGATAACAATAATTCCAGCCTTAAATTGTGGTCGATATTATGAGTAATTTTCGAATGTCATTTAGAATAAAAAAATCGACGAAAAGTGCGAGTCGGACCTGCGCACGAATAGTTCCGTACCATTAACTAGGCCCCCCTTAAATATTTATTTTATTTTAATTTTATTATTTATTATTGTTGTAAATATACAACTGAGTATTTTGTGAATATTCAAGTGCCTTCCTGTTACCTTTCATTGATATCGAGCAAAAATAGGAAAAAAATGACGTTTTTTGTATGGGAGCCCCCCTTAAATATTTATTTTATTCTAATTTTATTGTTTATTATTGAAGTAAAAAGTGCCTACCTGTTGCCATTATTGATATCGAGCAAAAAAGGGCGAACCATTTTCACGTAGATATTTCTTGATTTTTCGTAGTTTTTGAAAATTTGACAAACTCCACAGCTTCTACAAATTGAGTTGGAGGGTTCAAACTTGGTACGTAGATTGGGTTAATGTTGAGAAAGTGCCTTTGGGTAGTTTCAACTATTTTCCTCAGTCGCGCTGCCCCGCGCGGCGACTATTCCGTTCAAATCGCATGTCGACCTTTTTCGGCTATCAGTATACGATGCATTTCGTGTATTTCTTTTTACAATAGAGGGTTGAAATTTGGTACGTGGATTGAGTTGAAGTTGAGGTACGTTCCTTTGTTGGTATCAACTTTTTTCCTCGAGCACGATGCACTTCGCGAATTTTTTTTTTAATTCAATAATTATTTTCTACTTCTAATCCGGTTTGCTATTCAAGCGTGCGAGTTTAGTGACGGAGCTCTGCTACTCGCGCTTTTTTTCAAAATTCTTGTTCAATTTCGAAGAAATCAATTTTCATGAAATCCAATCTCCAGTAAAATAGAACCGTCCGTACGAAAAGACAGAAATAATCCGGACACATTAGATATATTGTAAAATTTTCGAGATTTAACATCGGGATATCCTGAATTCGCGCTTCCTCCATATATCCTACGTAACTAGAAGCAATAAAATATCAATCTCGTAACTTAACACATTCTTCTCGTAAACCATTTCCTCTAATGTCTCATTTATATTAAGATCAAATTCCAGACGATACGTTCTGCCTAAAGACATGCTCGAGCGGTTCGAACAATAAAACTTCCGTTTCCTGCAATTAAAAAGCGAAGCTTCTCAAGAGGCTCATTTTTAATTATTCCTACACGCAAACCGCTAAACCGGTCGCGAGCAGAGGATTTCCTGCGCCATTCAAAAATCGAGATGAACGCGTATCTTTCGTAGGTGCATTTGAATAAAACTACGACCGGATTGATTTTTCGAGTAAACAGGATGCCGGTTTAGAGGTTTCCGGCGAGAAGGGAGCCCGGAGTGGGCTGAAGAGAAAAGGTGGCGGAAATTGGAATCTCTATTACGCGTTCATTTTAGAGTGAGTCGATTTGGATGCGAAACTGCAAGCCGAAAAACAAATATGTACGATATACAGACAATTATTCGGGATCCGGGACGGTTGAAACGAGATCCTTTCGTTATACAGGGTGAGTCAGTTTTTTGTAGCAGGACTTTAACATCTTGTAAAAGACATTTTTTTATGATGAAAATCTCTTATAAATATGTATGCTTAGGAGCTTCATTTCTGATATACAGGGTGCCAAAGTTTTATATTTTTCTGTTTTTTTCTAAGTTTCCTCCTACAATTTTCAAAATAATTGAATGAAATTTGGCACGCCTATTTCACTTCAATAGCTCAATATTTGAGGCTATTGAGCATTTTTGAATACCGACAGGGTGATACACTTTTGGGGGTCGTACCCAATTCAACACTCTCAAACTTTTATGCGTGCCGCCTCTGCTTCCAATGAAATATCAATTTAAATTTTTCCTTCAATTTGGATACTTTTTGCTTACCTGTATTTTTTTCGAAAACTGCATGGTTGTCGAGATAAATGCCAAAAATAATTGACTTGTGATGAAACCTTATTCATTGAACACATTTCATTTGACATTTATTAGTTTGGGGCTATCAAGCATTTTTGAATACCTACAGGGTGATACACTTTTGGGGTTGTACCTAATTTAATCCAGTGAATAGAGGAGGATTACCTTAAAAACGGTCCGGTAGTTCTGAATTTTTGATTTTCTGTACATCTTTTTCCAAAACCTTTGTATTTAGAGTGTAATCGCGTAGTAAGCTTTGCGAAGATATATGCGAAAATCTAAAGAAAGTGCAGATTTGTTTTCGGTTCATTCCATATGGTGACGGGCACGAAGAGGAAAAAATTGTGCATTTTGCATTTCTAATACCTACTAACTAACCATCCTAGACACCAGATCAAAAATTCAGAACTACCACACCGTTTATATAACTATACCTACTTTCAAATGTTCTTTTTGAAATCATCAATAAATTTGCTCAGAATACATACAAACATATATATATATATATATATATATATATATATATATATATATATATATATATATATATATATATATATATATATATATATATATATATATATATTATATATATATATATATATTATATATATATATATATATATATATATATATATATATATATATATATATATATATATATATATATATATATATATATATATATATATATATATATATATATATATATATATATATATATATATATATATATATTTATATATATATATACAGCGTGTACCAATCTTACGACAAACTTCGGTATTTGGGATATTTTAAGAGATATCAAAAAATGTTTTCAACAAAAATGGTATATGTCTTTAAGGTCCATATTCTGAAATTATTTCGAACTATACAGAGTGTTGCATAACTCCGTTACAAACTAAACATATGGTTTTTTAAATGAGAACCCCTATATATTATACCGAATTCGGATTACTCACATTTTTTTGAAGCTTTTGATATAAGATTTTGCTATGTTATACAGAGTAATTCAAAAGATATGGACACGTTTATATGAAAATCGTAGGTAAATCAACGCTCTGTAGCTTATTGCGCGTTGAAGAAAAAAATTTTATTTGCCTAACAGTGTTTCGTAATATGATGCAATATCTTCGTATTATATTAAATTTGAATTATTTCTCATTTTGTATACAGGGTGGACGGAAACTCGAACCTTTAATTTTCCCTCTTATTTCAAATGGAACACCCTGTATTTTATAGCACAAATAGAATCTTCTATTATATAACTTTATTTTTTGTCAAGCATTCTCTATACCCAAAGTTAATAAAAACAGAGTTATTTTGTAATATTTATTCTGAACCATAATTATTAACCTTATATGTGAAAGCAATAAACGTTGAATTTAACAAAAAATCCTATATAATAATAAATTTTAATAAACAATTTATTCTTAACAAAACAAGTCACCAAAAGTATAATTCTAACCGTAATATTAAACTAAATGTTCAAAGTGTTCCCGTTAACATCAATGCAACGCTGGAAACCATTACCTACATTTTTTCAGTTAGCGTTGAAATTGATGCTAACGATGAACACTTTGAATATTTAGTTTAATATTACGGTTCGAATTATACTTTTGGTGACTTGATTTGTTAAGAATAAATTATTTATTATTATTTAGGATTTTTTGTTACATTCAACGTGTATTGCTTTCACATTTAAGGTTAATAATTATGGTTCACAATAAATATTACAAAATAACTCTGTTTTTATTACTTTTGGGTATAGAGAATGCTTCACAAAATTTGAAGTTACATAATAGAAGATTCTATTTGTGCTATAAAATACAGGGTGTTCCATTTGAAATAAGAGAGAAAATGAAAGGTTCGAGTTTCCGTCCACCCTGTATACAAAATGAAAAATTATTCAAATTTAATATAATACGGAGATATTGCATCATATTAACTCAGTTAGGCCAAATAAAAATTTTTCTCCAACGCACAATAAGCTACAGAGCGTTGATTTACCTACGATTTTCATATAAACGTGTCCATATATTCTGCAGTACTCTGTATAACATAGCAAATCCTTGAATCAAAAGCTTCAAAAAAATGTGAGTAATCCGAATTCGGTATAATATACAGGGGTACTCATTTGAAAAACCATATGTTTAGTTTGTAACGGAGTTATGCAACACTCTGTATAGTTCGAGATAATTTCAAAATATGGACCTTAAAGACATCTACCATTTTTGTTGATATCATTTTTTGATATCTCTTAAAATAACCCATATACCGAAGTTTGTCGTAAGATTGGTACACCCTATATATATATATATATATATATATATATATATATATATATATATATATATATATATATATATATATATATATTAGGTAGATAGCTCATTATGAACTTGAAGACCCATTAAAAAAAATAACTTTAGGAAAACATTCGAGAAGTTAAAATAATGTCCTTTACAATTTGCCATTAATTTGCGACTCAAATTAATAAGATTAAGATGTGGACTTCCATACAAATAAGTCACCTTATTGTCAATTACATTGAATCTATTCATAAACCTACTATTTGTAAGGAAATGTCAACTAGTTCATGAAAAAAGTTATTTTCATCAAAACACCTTTTATTGCAAAAAATTCAAGAAGTATTAAACCGAGTTTACTGGGGGTAGCATTCGAGAGAACTACCCCGGGATCGAACCCCGAGTGCGACTGTCTGCCATTAATTTTTGGAACTACCTGCAGTCATATGTATCATATTTACAACCATATCTAAATTGAAAAATCGTATTTTTTTAAATTCTTGTTATCCAGATATTGCAAATCATCAATAAAAGTAAGATAAAAAGCAAATTGAAATATTTCTCCGAAGAATATACCAAACGGAAAACCACTTGGTCGCCTATTTCTCGCCAAGATTCATTCCATTTCCTACTTCAAAATCGATTTTCCATTCACCTTTGTTAATCATCGAATTCCTACGAATTCAAATGTGTATAGCTCGCTTCCAATTAGAATTGCTCCTGTATTCACAACCTCCTGGAATTATCCGAACATACAAGGTCCGAAATAAAACGAAATATAAACGAGTTTTCCAAACATTCCAAATCTCTCGCCCAATTTTCCCGTGCGGAGATTGAACCGTCCCCATGAGACTCGTCTCTTTCTCGTACGAGCTGGCGAGTAAACAAGTTCAAATGAGGTAAACTCACTCATCTAAACTATTTTCCAGGACTGTCACGGCGTTCCCAAGGATCAAGGATCATCCCCGATAAGGGATGAAGTCGACAACTACACGCTTGAAAAAGGGATGCAGAATGAGACCCATACGGTCCTGGAATTCAGGAGGGCCCTCGACACCTGCGACATACACGATTACGTGTTGAATGTAAGTTTTAAAATGAAAATGTGAAGGTTGTAATGTGAAAAACCGTAGCTATTTACTGGGAAAAACATATATTTATTTACATTTTAATTTTTTTAATAGCTGAGATTGAATTCTCGCACGGCACTTGGTTAAACATCATAAAGAATAAAGTTTAAACTTAAAAAAAAAACACTTGGCTTATGTTTCACTATATGAAAATATTTAAATACTGTATTTAGCAGTAAAGGATAGTCGACATGTTTCGAGTTATGACTGACTACAGGAGAGTATTACATCTTGTTTTATAAAACAGACAAAAGCAAAGGTGATACCTGAAAATCAATTTGTTCGTTTACAAGGGGTAATTGACTATTATGGGCGGAACTTATTTCCAGAATTTCAAGAAGCTCAAGGCGCTTCCTTTTGTTACCTGAATGCAACAATTGGGTTTTGTTGAAATCCAGGAAATGATTGAATTTTATACAATGTTCGGAGAAGCCAGTGCTATTTTTATTTTGTAAACTTGATTTTTTATGTTCTTCAACACGAATGTTTATATTCCCCCCTGTTTGTCCAATATAGAAAGTAGGACATTCGTCGCAATCGGAGAAAACAGTGGTGTTTACAAAATATTTTGCGACGAATGTCCTGCTTTCTATATTGGACAAACAGGAAGGAATATAAACATTCGTGTTGAAGAACATAAAAAGTCAATTTTACAAAATAAAAATACCACTGGCTTCTTCGAACATTGTATAAAATCTAATCATTTCCTGGATTTCAACAAAAACCAATTGTTGCATTCACAGTAGAAACTTATTTTATCAAAAATTCAATTTAATATATTTTTAACGCACATTTTCTATAAATTTTACCTTTCTGAACTTCTTCTCAATATAAATTTCAACTATGCTCAATATCACACTTCCCCGTGCTTTTAATATGCTTAAAAAAGGATACAAATTTTTATTTATATAAAGGTTAACATTTTTGATTTTCATAATTTTTTTTTGAATCTAAAGAACCATGTTTGTTCTATAAATCTATGATTTATGAACCCATTTTTTATAACATCAGATTTTTCTTCGAAATATACAGACGCATGTTCCATTTTCATGAAATTTATTTCTGTTCTAATTGTAAAAATCCGTTTCGACATTCGAGGCCCCATTTATGAACCAATTAGACAGTTGAAAATGAAAATGTCCTGTCAGTTCCGACATCAAATACTGATAATGTTCACTCGGTTGACGAAACGCTAGCGTGGAGTGTCAAAACGGAGTTTTAATGTATATTAATAATCCACCAAAACGTTGGAAAATACGAGCCAGAAATAAGTAGCATTATTTTCAGGGTGACACAGTCCGAGTGATCTGGGCTACAAGAGATACGGATCCGCAATTCGACGGCGATATGGTATACCACGGTGATTCGAGGGGTGTCCAAAGTCTCCACCTACTCGGGCCGCCTCCATCCAGAAAAGTACAGGGCGAACACATTAAATCCTGGGATATCACTTTGAAAAACGTTAGTGTTATGATTATATCGAACAAACCTTGTTCAACAAAGTATTAGAGGTCAATAGAATATAAAATTTACTATATAATATACCTAATCAAACATACAACAGAATGGTTTCAGACCTACGCCCATCTTCAGAGTATATAATTAACTGTCTAAAATTGTGGTAGATATTTATATGGAAAATCGAAAAGTTTTCTCGATTTAATAACAGATAATGTTTTCATAACTTCTAAACTTCTAGGTAATTCAATTTCAAAGACTTCTGGCAAACATGAATACTTTGCAATTCGCAAAATTTGTGGTTTCTATTCATGCCGAGGGTTGCTTACTTACTAGAGTGTGTTTTACTATGAATTTAGAATAACAAATAGTTTTCTGGTAACGAAGAAACATCTTGTTTGACCTATTCAAACTAAATTTAATTCATTACATAAAGTGAACAAGGAAAATTCTTTAATAATTTAAAAAATTATCAAACAACTTTCCAAGGAAGCTGGTTATACGTATTCAGCAACGCAAAATCTGCATTCACAATCGAACGGTGAATTATAGAAATTGTCAAGTCACCCCGACTTAAAATCTGCATACAGCTGTTTCGATCTTATTAGATCTCATCAGTGCAGCTTATTTGACTCGGAGTGAATTAACAAATTTCTAATTGTTCCCCAATACAAATCGTGGTCAGTAACACTGGCTGGATAACAATCCAGAGCGCCATCCCACCAAAGATATTGGGAAACAACAATTCACCGCTTAGACTGAAAATGCAGAAATTCGTCGCTTAAACACGTACCTCCTGATATGAAGATATCTACTCTACAACAGTGGTGTATATGATTCCAAGGCACACTAACATAGTGATTTAAAACCTTTGGATATACTCATGAGATCTAATAAGATCGAAACAGCTTTATGCAGATTTTGAGTCGGGGTGACTTGACAATTTCTATAATTCACCGTTCGATTGTGAATGCAGATTTTGCGTTGCTGAATACGTATAACCAGCTTCCTTGGAAAGTTGTTTGATAATTTTTTAAATTATTAAAGAATTTTCCTTGTTCACTTTATGTAATGTATGAAATTGACCATGGTCGACTAGTATGTTTTTCATGATTTGATTGTTAAATTAATTCAGTATTTACCTAGCACATATTTTAATACGATAAACGATAGGCCTAATTTGATTATCTAAATTGTTCTGTATAAATTGATTCAAAATTTACTGATCAATCCATAGAGAGAGCGATATATTGAAAAATAAACACTTGGTTTTGAAAGTTTTACTTGATATTTCGATATTTCATGGTTTCAAAAACTAAGTGACTTTAAAATTTACCTACACACTAAAATAAGGGAATGACGAATCAATTTTTTTTAAAAGCCACTTCATCTATTTCTTGTATTTCAGTTCGAAGTTAAGCCAAATATGAACACAATCTACTGGTGCAAAGTGTTCAAAGCGCCCCAGCTTGATCGTAAACACCACATAGTAGGGTATGAACCGCTCATCGGACCAAATCATACCAATTTCGTTCACCACATGATCGTACACGAGTGCCAGTTGGGTGCAGAAGGAAACACCCAAAGATGGGAGGCGTTCGCACAGCAAACTGGACAGTTATGCTATGGGCAACAAATGCCACCCGAATGGGACAAATGTCTAACACCACTAGTCGCTTGGGCGATTGGAGCCAAAGGTAAGAATTTTGAAGAAAATATGTTGCAAAACCAATGCTTGATGTACTAATAAAACTATATTTCTTCGAATTCCAAGAAATTTTTGAAATATTTCAACATAGCTTTTATTATCGGCAGAGTTGCCGAGTGTGAAAATTTTCCTAATTTTTTTCAGGAGAAAATTTTCCATCTGCAGTCGGCGTTCCACTTGGGCAGCAGAAAAACGCCTACTACATGCTGGAAATTCACTACGATAATCCAATGATGAAGAAGGCTAAAGATACGTCAGGGTTAAGGCTACATTACACCAGCGATTTGAGACCGTACGATGGTGGAATCCTTATTGCAGGTGTTGCTTTATCTACACTCCATTTTATTCCTCCCCAGCAGACGGAATACAAAACAGCTGGCTATTGTAGTACCGATTGTACCAAAAAGGTATGACAAATCGATGTAGTAAAAAATAAAAAAAAAACGTGCGGCACTCGAGGACTGTCGCGGTAAAGCTATTGCATAGCATTTTTTATCGACTGATGCAATTACAATTATTTATTTATGTTTTATTAATGCAGTATTTTCTTTTCTTTTTCTTTGATATTAATTCAAGTTATACTTTTTGAGCGTGGTGACCGATAAGAAAACAAATTTTTTCTCTTATCGAATAAATGAGAAGTTAATATCGTTTAAAATATTTTTATTATCTTACAATACATGTAGGATATTCAGGAATTTTTATCATTGAAACTATAGGTTTATGGTAACTGAAATAAGAACATATATATATTCTCGTCCAATTTTGGATTCGGAGAAATGTAATTTGCTACCATGACTATGTGTAGACCATTTCTAAGTTTGAAGTACGCACAAATATCTCCAATAAATGGGCGCCTAACATTAACATCGCTAACGTGTGCAATATTTATATCAATTTTCGTAGTCATAATATTAGTAATATACAGTGCTTTCATGATGAAAGGAACAAATTCATTAAAAAATTAGGTTTCTATTTCATGTTAAAATCCTCGGACAGGTCGATTAGTATTTTTATTTGGGCATTTTTCGCAATAAAAATTGTGTATACAGGGTGTCTCATTCAAGAGCTATGGCTTTGTCATTAGTTTTTTTAAAGGTAATACCCTGTATATTATTTCACTTTACAATTCTACGATAAATTCTTATCACTTTTTGTGAACATACCATATGCCTCAACTCGATGGATTGCCAGAAACGGAGATAGTGGGTAATGAGAGGTACGATATGAAAACACACAAATGTAATTACTAATTTAATTTTTACATATGTTCAATCTGTTGTCCGTTTACTTCGAGACATTTTTGAAGTCGATTCAATGTTTCCCGTTGCACATTTTCAATTACTTCTGGACTGATAAGTCTTATTTCCTGCCTGATTCTCTCTTCATATTATTTGGTCTATTCAAATAAACTTTAGACTTCAAATAACCCCATAAGAAAAAATCCAATGGGGTTATGTCCGGTGATCTTGGCGGCCACTCAATCGGACCTCTCCGTCCTATCCATCTGTTGGGAAAAGTTGCATCAAGAAGTTGTCGAACAGCGATTGAATAGTGAGGAGGTGCCCCATCTTGTTGAAACCATATCTCGTTATTAGGTATGTCAGGATCTTGTGGGTTAGGAAACAAAACAGCTAAAGCCGGAATGAGTTCGAACTGGAGAAAGTTCAAGTAGTCCTCTCCGTTTAGTGTTCCTTCAAAAAAAATAGGGACCAACTATACGATTTCGAACAATCGCTGCCCATGTATTAATTTTTTGAGGCCGCTGTGTGTGTGATTCTTGCATCCAATGAGGATTCTCGGTCGCCCAATACCTACAGTTTTGTCTGTTGACGTGGCCATTTAAAGTAAAGGTGGCTTCATCAGAAAAAATTATGTTTGTAATGAAATTTAGATGTTGATTATGAATTTCAAGAATCTGCTCACAAAACTGTACTCTGCGGTCAAAATCGTCTTCTAATAATTCATGTACCAGCTTAATTTTATAGGGATGATACTTATTTACCTTAAGTATTTTATGCACGGACCCTACTGATAAATTGAAAATTATTGGAAATTGTAGTAATGGATGTATGAGGGGTTATCTTGGGTTTCTAGTAGAACGTTCAGCACTGTTTCTTCAGATACTCTCGGTACTTCCTTTAGGTAAATCTCTAACGGTGGCCGTATCTCCTGAATTTTGATTTCAATTTTGCTGACTGTCGATCTAGTAAATTGGCGGACGATCAGGATGATTTTCATTGAATAGATTGCAGACTTCTTCTTGTGAACGCACCCTATCTCCAAAACCAATCATCATAAGTACTTCAATACGTTCTCTCTCAAGTAATTGCATTTTCTTAAACAATGAAGTAGTGTAGTGCCTGGAGCGTTAAAAACGTGAAAACTGCGGACTATACAGCACCAGTGAATGAATTCAGATGGTACATGTGAAATTTCATTCTTCAGATTTAATGACAATGTTTACCTAAATTTTTTTTTTGTACTTTTAATCCACATTTTAAATCTCCAGGTGCTCCACTATCTCCGTTATAATCTGGGAATCCATCAAGTTGAGGCATATGGTATGTTCACAAAAAGTGATAAGAATTTATCGTAGAATTGTAAAGTGAAATAATATACAGGGTATTACCTTTAAAAAAACTAATGACAAAGCCATAGCTCTTGAATGAGACACCCTGTATACAAAATTTTTATTGCGAAAATTGCCCAAATAAAAATACTAATCGACCTGTCCGAGGATTTTAACATGAAATAGAAACCTAATTTTTTAATGAATTTGTTCCTTTCATCATGAAAGCACTGTATATATAGCTATTCACTGTTGTACATAGGTACACCTATGTATACATATATACCTACATGTATACTTACGGGGCGCACATGCGGTGAGTGTGGCATTATAAAGATATGAAGGAAAAAGGAAAGGAAACACACGTGTTTCATTCCTCCCTGAAGTATGTGTCAGGGAGGCGGGCAGTTTGAGTTTGGGATTAACTCCTTCAGCCAGATCAGAGGATACACTTGTATGTACAAGTGCATTAAGGAAAGGTGAGACGGGATATTTATGGAACATAGGAAGTGTGGGTAGGGTTCAGAGGATTAATACTGGCCCAGCATTCGCCTTATAAGTTTGCAAGCAGTGACTTACATTACCATGAGGAAACCTCTGAGAAAAACTCATGGCAGACCAGTCGGCCCCGGGGTTTGAACCCGAGACCTACCAAATGCTAGCCAGCGTACCTAACATACTCGACTAACTAGCTTGGTGAGATATGATAGATACCTATACACCTATATACTTTCTCACAAACAGCTACTTACGTACTCGTCCGATTTCGGAGCAGCTCGTCTCGATCCGTGCGAGCTTCGTACAGTCGTACCATATACATACAAGTTAAGCAAACGCTCGGCCGAGCTACATGGTAGGCGGAGTAGGGGGTGTTAGGTTTTATTTTCGTTACGGAATTTCTTGATTCGGTCGCCGCGCTCAAAGCCCGAGATAAAAGCTATGCAATAGCTTAAAAAAATATTGTTTCTTATAACCAGTCTTCCCAATATAATCTCCGTTTGCTACAGCGGTTATATGCGGTATATTAGAAAAAATTTAGGCATTTACAAAAATATCCTTTACAAACAAGAGTGGAAAAACTTTTATTGGTTTATCAAGATACTTTCTGATACAAAAATCGGTTTCAGAACACTGGCAGTATTTTAATGAAATATCTCACTTTATAAAATATGGTAAAACAAACTAATTTATGCAATTTTCTTTCAGGTCTTCCCGAAGGATGGAGTGAACGTGGTTTCCGTAATGCTGCACTCTCATTTGGCAGGCAGGAAGTTAAAATTACGTCACATCCGCGGAGGCAAGGAGCTTCCTCCATTAGCCCAGGTAAGTTTCGATGATTAGATTAACCAGTTTCCCCAAAATTCCATCTAGTTTTGATTGCCATCTCTGGAAAGTTCGACTATGCTGGCGATAACTTGATTCATTTCAATTCCACTCCAAATTCCTAGTCGAGTTCCGTTGTTTATCAGTACACGGAAATTTGTCTGGGGTCTCGGGCTGAAAAGGATATATAGCTGTGTACGTTCTCCGAGATTGTTAATGGGTCAGCTTGAGGCGTTTGATTGTTTCAGACATTGCTGATGGAGATGCGAAGATAATGGGTTAATTTATATTTTAACACCACAAAATCTTCCTGCACTTCTTCCTTCAAGATACCTTCAAGTAATCATAAACTTTCCATTTTTGAAGGACAATCGTTGCTACTTAAACTATCAACAAACTCGTAAACTCTCACAAAACCCTTTCATATTACTGACGGATATGCATATTACAGATGGGGATGCATTTTCCTTGAAAATACCTCAAAGGTAATCGTAATCTTCACATTTTGCAGGCAATCGTTACGACTTAAACTATCAACACTCTCATAAACTGTCACAAAGTACTGTCATATAGCTGATGGAGTTGCAAAAGATAACGGGTTAATTTATCTTTTAACAGCACAAAATCTTCCTGAACTTCTTCCTTTGAAATACCTTTAAAGTAATCGCAAACTTCACATTTTGCAGGCAATCGTTACGACTTAATCTATCAACAAACTCGTAAACTGTCACTAAACGCTGTCATATACCTGATGGAGTTGCAAAGATAAAGGGTTAATTTATCTTTTAACAGCATAAATGATTCCTGAACTTTTTCCTTTAAAATACCCTAAAGGTAATCGTAATCTTCACATTTTGCAGGCAATCGTTACGACTTAAACTATCAACACTCTCGTGAACTGTCACAAAATACTGTCATATAACGGATGGAGTTGCAAAGATAAAGGGTTAATTTATCTTCCAACTGCACAAAACCTTCCTGGACTTGTTCCTTTAAAATACCTTTAAGGTAATCGCAAACTTCACATTTTGCAGGCAATCGTTACGATTTAAACTATCAACACTCTCGTAAACTGTCACAATATACTATCATATAACTGATGGAATTGCAAAGATAAAGGGTTAATTTATCTTTCCACTGCACAAAGTCTTCCTGGACTTCTTCCTTTGAAATACCTTTAAGGTAATCGCAAACTTCACATTTTGCAGGCAATCGCTACGACTTAAACTATCAACACTCTCGTAAACTGTCAAAATACTCTCATATAACTGATGGAGTTGCAAAGATAACGGGTTAATTTATCTTTTAACAGCACAAAATCTTTCTGAACTTCTTCTTCTGAAATCGTAAACTTCACATTTTTGCAGGACAAAAAAACTCGTAAACTATCACAAAACACTGTGATATCACTGATGGGGATGCAAAGATAACGGGTTAATTTATCTTTTAACAGCACAAAATCTTCCTGAGCTTCGTCCTTTAAAATGCCCTTAAAGTAATCCTAAACTTCACATTTTTGCAGGACAATCGCTACGACTTCAACTATCAACAAACTCGTAAACTCTCACATAACAGTGTTATATTACCAGGAGATGGTCTCATCACAGAATGTACCTATTCCACAATAGGTAGGCAATTTCCAACGCTCGGAGGCTACTCTACCAAAGAAGAAATGTGTCTAGCTTTCGTTCTGCACTATCCTAGGACAGAACTAGCAGGATGTTATTCCATGCCACCCATCCAATACTTTTTCCAAAACTTAGGGGTGAAAGAATTTTATGGGAAGAATATGACTGAAATCGAAACCATCTTCCTTCAGGGAGGGTAAGTTTGAAAAAAGAGATTTAATTACTGGTATTTACGATGGAAAACAGAGTGTTTCAAATTCTCCATAGAAATCTATTCAGTCGAGGAGGTTTTAACTCTTCCCAGTTACCAAGTCTAGCTTCTTTTTTTCTTATAGGAGTGAAGCGCCCTCTTCTCCAGTCACCACAAGCAGCCCTCCCTTTAGGTACCACCCGGGAGATGAGGATTCGCCAGAAGCGAACAGAAGAGCAGTGTTAGCTCTCCAGAACGCCAAAGAATACAACATCGACCTCAGCGGTCAACAGAGCAACAGTATATTCGACGAACTCATAATCAAGGAGCCTTTGGAGTTTCAAAACAAGTCTTTCACGACGCATCTGCAGAGCATACCCTACAACGAACCTCTGTTGACTAAGAAAATGGAAGAATACTTCTACACTGGGTTGCACCTCACTTTCTGCAGGAAGAGAGACGATTCCTTAGCCATTGTAAGTTGAAATTTTAAAAATGTCTCTTTTTAACTAATTAAGGGATTGAACCTGCCCGTTCTTATATATCAAAAACATTTCGGATTTTGATGATTTCTCATCATTTCTGCGTAATATTTCGATATCATTCCAAACTGGAGGATCACTAGGTATTATACCCATCCCGGAGGGGTATTTTTTGGATTATTATACGCTTAATGAGGAAACATTTACTATTCTATGTGAAAAGGATGATTTCTGTCTGCGTTGTACCACTTAAAGTGGCACTATCTTGGTCAAACGAACCGTTTGAAATGGTCACTATCAATCAATAATTTTTTTTTTAACTTTCTCATACATTATACTAATAGAGCAAGATCCCAGAGCCACCAGACGTTACTTATTTTCTCAGCAATAATATTTGTGGGATGAAGTAGTGCTCGTATGTACTTTCAGTGTATGGATACCTGCTAACTTATGCCGACGGCCAATTTCCAGGTATCAGGTGCTAATAATGGAAAAACTAAACTCACTTTTCTTATTTTCTCAGTCTTGATTTTTATATATGATACTCAGGGAACTATTTCAATAATTTATGCAAGCAGCCAGACCGATCGTATGGGCCAAACATCCCGCCAGACATAAATTAAGTGTCCCTCTTAGTATGACAGTTTGAGCGAAATGTCATGACCTGCTCATTTAAGTGCGATAGTGATTATCTATGCGCGTCGATCTCCCTTCTATACTTACTGTCATGACATTTCGCTCATACTGTCATACTCATAGAGACACTTAATTTGTGTCTGGCGGGATGTTTGGCCCATACGATCGGTCTGGCAGCTTGCATAAGGTATTGAAATAGTTCCCTGAGTATCATACATAAAAATTAAAACTGAGAAAATAAGAAAAGTGATTTGGGTTTTTTCCACTTTTAGCACCTAATACCTGGAAATTGGCCGTCGGCACAAAGTTGCAGGTATCCGTACACTCAAAGTACATACGAACACTACTTTATCCCATACATATTACTGCTGAAAAAATAAGAAACGTCTGGCGGCTCTGGGATCTTGGACTATTATAGTCGATGCGAAAAACCCTTTAAAATTTTTTTATAATTGATAAAATTGATAAAATTTTACGCGGGTCTACAAACGCGCCACGATGGGTGGCCATGTTCGTGACGTCATATATATGCTTTATTATTTGTTTTTATATTTCGATAGTACAGTGTCAACGGGCTTTTACGGTGTAAATTGGCTGAAATAATATTCCGAAATTTTAATGCAAAAAACCATCTATAATAGCTACTTTAATTTAGTCATGTGTGATAAAGGATTTATAAAGGCTAATTCCGATAATGTAGTTCTGTCCAGCGAGTTGTTGGCGTGCACGTCATAAATCCAAATATGATCATGAACACTGTTGCCAGACGCTTAATAAAATAATCTTAACATCGAACTATTTACTTTACAAAATCTTCGAAGAACTAGGTTTATCTCGACGACGCGGCGACTGTCAAACGTGAAAATTCCGGCGCGGTTGGTCGAGAGGGTCCGACAACATTGCAAATTTTGATAATAGAATGACAACTTAACCACCATTCAACCTTATTTTCATTACTCGGATCTTGCCTGATATTTCTTGAGAGATACATAAGATTTGATTGATTTTATGTTATGAACAGAATATTGCGTCGAAATGGATGATCCGGTCACTATCACCATATAACTATCTTTTTCAGAAAATTACTTACGACAAATATGAATTTTATTCATTTGGGTAGGCAGCCTTGTTGGTTCGTTATTCGCGCATGTCTGTGACGTGCACGCCAACTCTCGCTGGACAGACTATATAACTGATGTATAACATTTTGTGGAACATTAAAAATAAATTTATTCTCATTTAATATAACTTCTTAATTAGAGGGGAAAAAAAACCTAAATTGTTTTGTTATAAATTGTGGATATAGGTATGATATTCCATTTATCAAAAAAAGAATTTTTTTTTCAAAAACCCAAATGAACACAAATGTTACCTATTTAAGAGAATTTGACTCTTTTTCGAATATCACCAACAGGTTTTCACCTGTTTGTTGAGAAAGCTTCCGAGTTTATCGAAAAAAATCTGGAGATGGAAACACCCCTTTGACGTCGCTTATTGTATTCAATATGTCGTATTATTTCCCCCATCTCGCGAAATCTTGTCACGTTCGACCTTTTGACGCGGTTTCGGACTGCGAAAATCAAATTTCCACATCGGAAAATCCCATTTTCACGAAGCAGTGTTGACGTTAAATTTTCCGTAAAACTACAAATCGAATTCCTTCGAGAACTTAACTGTGATCGGATTACGTAGGAAATTTTTCAACATCAATCTCCCGAGGATTTTCCATGTGTCGTTATTGCGTGACGTCATCGCAAGTTACCGTCCTGTTATTCATAAGAATACGTGACCGATAGCGTCTTGTGGGATTACACAACTCAATCCGAGAACAACAGAAAAAAGTTTCGATCTTATTAGACATCACCTTTAAATAATGAACGGAGGAGAAAATTTTCACGGTATGGATTTGAAATGCAAAAATCAGAGGACGATATTGAAGGCGAAAAAAAATTTGACGAATACTCCCTCTTAAGGAGTTTCTCACTGATGATGTATAATTAGAACGAAACGACTATCTGTTCATTTTGGCGACAAGGACAAGCAGATGTTATATTTTTTCGGTGAATTTTAGATTCTTATGAATAAATTTATCATAAATGACATCTAAATTTTATGTATTTCAATGATTTTCATTTATATATAATTTGTTTCAGAAGGAAAAGATCGAGAAATTTCCAATTTTCGCAGTGTACCGTAGTCAAGAAAGACAAAGCCAATGTAGTTACAAAAATAGGAAAACAACAATTCCCAACAAATCTTCAAGCTTCAAACCAAATATTATTTTAGGATTATTTATTGTACTTAGAATGATAATTTATTTGTAATAATAAGAATAAGAGAACTCAACATGCTTTTCTCTCATTTTCCTTGAAGGTCTTTCATAATTTCCTGTAGTATTCATTTATGTGATATTGAATCATCGAACACTTTTCCCCTTTTTATTGTTATATGCAAAATTCTATATTCGATCTGTGGTCGATGACACACTCAAGAGACTGTTTGTAGAGTGGATGCACCGAAAAGAACATAATTACACAATTAGTGAATAGTTCATCCTTAGTGAACGCTAAAATTGTCAATAAGACAACACCGCCAGAACGAATGACAAAATAATTCTATCTGAATTTAAACTAATCCAAATAAAATAATGTGTCCTTGCTCCTTGGTTTTCGAACACGGTTACCACAATCTCCCAGATATTCATTAGCAAATTACATATCGAAGAATGATTCTAGGATAGTTGCAATTTTGTTTCTTTTAAAAGAGAAGAACGAGTAGGTATGGAAAGGATATAAATCAAATAAATACGTTCCAGAAAAGATCGAGTAGCATTTGAACTAGAAATCTAGTTACACATGATTATTCCATTGAAAAAGCATCTGTTCTGTAGCCAAACCTTGAAATAAGAAGTCAATTTCGAATTATCAGAGAATCGGAATTGAATTTACAATGTTAAACGTATTTGCAACGCGAATGTAACATTACATAAAGTAGCCTTGGTGAAAATAAAAACAAAACTTACCCAAGTCTCTTAAGAAACACATTATTGTTCATTAAATACATTGATTGGATATTATACGTTGTTTGAAATCTGTCATTTCAGAACATAGAATTTGGAATATGATATTTTATGGGGATGAATAATACTCGATGATGGAGTTATTTCCGTCGTTTATCATAAATGCAAACTTTACTTTTACTGTCAAAAGTGACACAACAGTCATAATTTAATTTTATGATGAATCGAAATAAAAAAAACTTATGATTGGAATAATTTATTGTATTAGTTTGTGTGAATCGTCATCAGTTTATGTTATTATTAGTTATTTAAATCAATAACCAAGAATTGATCTCAAGGTAGGTATATTCTGATAGTGATAGATTGAATCTTAAGTAGTGTTTTAAATTTCGTTTTGTTGAAACGGTATCTTCCTGAATTATTGAATTATGGAAAAACAAGTATTAGTTATTTTAATCATGCCTGCGCGTTCGAAATAATCTTTTGATGATAATTTGAATTTGTTCATTGTTTATAGAGAATTTGACAAAGTTTTACCAAGAAGTTGAGATACATTTGCTTCTTGATAACTAAATATTGTGCAACTAATTAAAATAACTAATCATTGTGTTTCGATAACTCAAACAATACACAATAGTTTGACATATAAGTAAAGTGCCAAACGTTGAGTAATTCCAATTGAACTTGAAATGTTTCTAGTCATGGCCAATTTAATAACAGAATATATCATAAAACTACACATACGTAGTAAATTGCAAATCTTTCTATAAACCATACTGTAATAGATTGAAAGGTAATTTGAATCTAAGCAGGATAAAGTTAAAACAATATGTCTGAAACTTGAGTGTATTATACAAAAAAGTGCGTGTCGGACTCGTGCACGAAGGGTTCCGTATCATTGCCCCCTTAAATATTTATTTTATTTTGATTTTATTATTTATTATTAAAGTTAACATACATTTGAGTATTTTGTTAATATTTCAAGTGCCTACCTGTTGATATCGAGCAAAAATAGGCAAAATATTTTTTGTATGAGCCCTTAAATATTTATTTTATTTTAATTTTATTATTTATTATTAAAGTAAAAATACAACTGAGTATTTTGTGAATATTTCAAGTGCTTGTTTGACAGCCTCCCTCAATTATTAATTTTTTTTTTAATTTTAGTATTTGTTGTTATAGCGGCAATTTTTAATTTTATTGTCAATAAATAATTAGTATATCAAAGCTGAATTGAAAAAACAATCTTCTGTATGTAGTCAAATAAACTTTCGGAACGAAAACTATCATCAGCATGATTATTTTCAACCCAAATTACATACAGAAAGCAACTTTCGAGCGAAAAAAAAATTTTTTATTTCCCAAAAAAAGTTTCGAGATATAATATAAATTTTCAACTTTTCATTTCTGATTGAAAATCGGTTTAATTAGGTAATTTCGATTGAAAATGATGATTTCGACAATAGTTTTCACCTAGTATGCTTAATTGACCATGTGGGTGGTACGAAAAAATATGACATAACGGTCGCCGAAAAATGATTAATTTCCAAACGAAAAACGCAAGCGGTCTGAAATTTTTGTATATTATATATAAAGGATAGATACGTGCCGAAACGAAATGAGAACTCCATAAGGCATCAGGAAAATATTTTAGTACTTACCTATGTCAAAGCTGAATTGCCTGAAAAAACATTCTGTATTCGGGACGAAAACTATCGTCAGCATTGTTATTTCCAACCCAAACTACATACTGTAACCAACTTTCGATGGAGAAAAATTTTTAAATTTTCAAAAGAAATTTCTTCTCCCCCTTCGAGATTGAAACATCAAATAATATAAATTTTCATCTTCTTATTTCTGATTGTTTTTTTTTGGTTATTTTGGTTGAAAATAATGATTTCGAAAATAGTTTTCTCCTAGCGTTCTTATTTGACCATGTGTGGTGGTGACTAATTTTATATTAAGAAATTAGTATCTCATTATCTACTACTCCTAGGTAACTAGCTACTATATATATATATATATATATATATATATATATATATATATATATATATATATATATATATATATATATATATATATATATATATATATATATATATATATATACAGGGTTAGAACTATTTAGAGGGGGACTACAGGGATATCGTAAACCGTTAGAAATACAGGGTGGCTTAAATTACAAAAAAGTTGCGTTATTTAGGGATGAGTGTGATGGTGTAAACAGATCCAAAATATCTCGAATGGTTCCCGAGATATTTCAAAGAAACTAAAAATCGAGATTTTCTTTTTTTCTTTGTAACTCATTTGTTTCTGGAGATAACTTCACGAAATTCGTTTTGTAGCTATTATTCAACATAGCAATTCTACCGGCGTTGTCAGATTTTTTCTATTTTTCATTGTTACAGAGACGCGATAGTCAACTTTTTTTTTTCTTATGGGCGCCATGTTGGTTCTCCTTATGGAAGGATAAAGAAAGAAATTATGAATTCAAAAATGTATCACACTTTACAAAAATACTGAGTCTAGTTACGCAAATTTGAACTTCTTTTTATTTTTTTGTTTAAGTAGTAGGCTGGTGCCAGAATTGTCAAATAACTTTGTTGACAGTTGTAATGTGAAACCATCACTTGAGCTTTGTAAAAACCTGAATCCTGTTTGATCAGTAACGCCCTATTAATTACATAAGTAATGAAATATTCGTTGTCGGAAAAACAAGACACATGTATGATACTTACATACGCGCATATAGAAACTCCAGAATAGCATCTGAACGTTATTTGCAACAATATCCAGAACGAATGCAGCCGAATTGTACCATTTTCCAAAATCTGGACAGATTTCTGAGGTAAAATGGTAGTTTAGAAAAAAAGAGAGGCAAGTACCACATAACCGCTACACATAATAAAATAATTGTGCTTGCTCAAGTTCATATAAACCCAGAAACTTCCACAACTGCAATCGCTAGGAAATGTGGTATGTCACGAAGAGGCGTATCAAAAATTTTAAGAAAGCATAAATTTCACGATTGCAAGTTTACCATAGTACAAGGGTTACAACAGGGCGAGTATCAAAACATATTGAATTTCTGTAACTGGCTTTGTCAAAAATTAATAAAAGATCCTCAATTCCCGAAAAAAGTCCTTTGGTCGGATGAATCCACATTCACTAACAATGGTGTATTTAACCGGAGAAATCATCATCACTGGGCCGATACCAACACACATTTAAAATATGAGTCAAGACATCAAATTGGATTTAGTGTTAATGTTTATTGTGCTATATTGAATAACCAGATAATTGGACCCTACTTCGTCGATGGTACATTAAATGGACCCAAGTACTTAGATATTACCTACTGCAAAATTATGTAGAACAATTTCTACAGGCATAGCCAGTTGTACGCTATGTAGAGTGTTGGTATCAGCATGATGGTGCTCCAGCGAAGAATAATTTGGAAGTCAGGGAATTTTTTAATACTAGATTCGGCGAACAATGGATTGGGAGAAACGGACCCATTAACTGGCCGGCTAGATCTCCGGACATGAATCCGATGGATTACTTTTTTTTGGGGAGTCTTAAAGGACTATGTTTATCCAGTCCCCTTACATAATACAAATGAAATTCGCAACAGAATTATAGAAGGAATTAGATCCATATCTCCTGAGCAAATTCGAGCGGCTATCCAGGAAATTTCAGAAAGAGCGAGGTTGTGCATTATTAACGAAGGAAACCATTTTGAACATATTTGAAAATTAACTTTTTTATTATAATTTTTTTGCTTTTGTTCGATTTGTTGTGTTTTGAATAAAAAAAGATTTGTTTACTGAACTAATATTTGATTTTTTGTTTGATACATAATACACAGGAATAATGTTTTACATTTAACATTAAATAAATGACAACTGAATCATTAGTCCACTATCCTTTTCACAAAGTTTTAACAAAAACTTAATTTTAGCTGTGTGAATTCATATTTTTGTAAGGTGTGATACACTGTTGAATTCGTAATTTTTTTCTTTATTACTACATAAGAAAAACCAACATGGCGTCCATAAGAAAAAAAAAAGTTGACTATCGCGTCTCTCTAACAATGGAAAATAGAAAAAATCTAACAACGCCGGTAGAATTGCTATGTTGAATAATAGCTTCAAACCGAATTTCGTGAAGTTATCTCCAGAAACAAATGAGTTACAAAGAAAAAAAGAAAATCTCGATTTTTAGTTTTTTTGAAATATCTCGGGAACCATTGGAGATATTTTGGATCTGTTTACACCATCACACTCATCCCTAAATAACGCAACCTTTTTGTAATTTAAGCCACCCTGTATTTCTAACGGTTTACGATATCCCTGTAGTCCCCCTCTAAATAGTTCTAACCCTGTATATATATATATATATATATATATATATATATATATATATATATATATATATATATATATATATATATATATATATTTTGTTGCAGTCTGTTTGACTGCAGTCTTTTTTCGCAATTTTGGTGTATTTTGTCCGGGAGCGAAGATTCAAATTTCGCACAATTAGCGGGTCTATTTCACACTTCTTCGGTAGGTAGACCGGTTATGGGCAGGGAAGGAGGGAAGGAGGATCTTTGAGAATCGGTAGATGGATGCGGCGGTCTTTTGATCTGCGGAGACTTAACGGGGAAGGTACTCGAGAATCTGAGTCGATCTCGCAGAGAAATTTAGGAGATCGCGAATTTATTGGAAACCTTAGGAAGGTTTAGTATATTTGTTTTGGGATTGTTGTAATTGGCTTTTTGGAAAGTCAATTACCGTAGGAGATATTTAATTATATTAGGAGGTTAATACCATAGTAGCTAGCCGACGTACAAAACCCTCGAAATAGAAGAGAAATTGGGCAAGGGCCGACAGCCTTTCCTTTGGAAATTGGAGAAGGAAGTTGAATGGTTTCTTTTTTCATGTCTCTGAATTCATTTGGACAATTTGAGAATTGGTACGAGAACGGGACATTGGCATTATAGCCAACTTTACACTCAAGTTTCACAGAAGACACCTTTTTCTAAGATAAGTTCATAAATTTTACGATTTAGAGTAATAGATTTGTATTTTCGGCTGTTTAAACTGTTTTTTTACTGAAGGTTTCCCAGCACACAGTGTCCTTGGTGGCGCCCTTATAAAAGTCACTATAAAAAAAGTTTTTTTCCTCTCAATTAAATTTAATAATCGAGGGGGTTCAGGGCGTAACAATATATATATATATATATATATATATATATATATATATATATATATATATATATATATATATATATATATATATATATATATATATATATATATATATAATAATAATAATAAATATAATTTTTTTTTTTAATGTTAGATATAAAACAAAGTATAAAATAAGTCAGGAAAATAGAAGTATATATACATATATATATATATATAATTATATATATATATATATATATATATATATAATTTATATATAATTATATATAAATATATATATATATATATATATATATAAATATATAAATATATATATATATATATCTATATATATATATAAATAAATATATATATATATATATATATATATATAAATATATATATATATATATATATATATATATATATATATATATATATATATATATATATATATATATATATATATATATATAAATATATATATATATATATTATTATATAGGGTGTTTCAAAAGTAAGGTAAAATATTCAAAGAAGTGCATCTACATGAAAAATAGTGGTAGTTTGCCATTAAAACTATGGTCCGAAAACGATTCCTTTCCGAAATACAGGGTGTTTAAGGAAAAAATTGATTTTTTATTGTCATTTTCATAACACTTCGAACATGTTCATGAAATTCAGTGTACTGCTTTAATGCATTCAAGAGAATTTTTTGGTGTGAAATTTTTTTTTATTTCTACCAGAGGCGTCCATATTGGATTCGGACTAAATATTTTTCGAGTAAAAATGGTACTTTACTGCTTTTCTAGAAAAAAACATCTTTTTTGAAATCCTTATTTTATATAGAGCAAATTCAATCGCGTAGGACGCATGATTTCGCGTAAAAAAATCAGAAACATTTCTCTGTATGGTCATATGGCTATAATTGAATGTTTATTAATGTACTGACAATCTAGTACTTAATAAGTTAAATTAAATGTTGTAAGTGTCCTCCTCTTGCTACAGTACAACCTTCAATACTACGGAAAAAATTAATTTCTTCCTTCAAACTTTAACACCCTGTATTTCGGAAAGGAATCGTTTTCGGAACATAGTTGATATGGCAAACTATCATTATTTTTTCATGTAGATGCACCTCCTTCAATATTTTATCTTACTTTTGAAACACCCTGTATATGGACAACAAAATTGTCGAACATTGGATGACAAACCAATTTAAATCAATGTATTCAGAATTTCATTTAACCAAATCGCACAAAAACACGTTAAATTACTCAAATAAATAACTTTATTACAAATCATATAATTCACAGTCATTACTAACAACGATAAATAAGCGAAAAAACGGTGAATTTCAACACGAAAGCTGCATTATACAAAACATGTTAACATGCACGAAAACAATATACATTTCAGTCGATTATCCTGCAAAATTCCATATTGAAAAATTGCTTTTAAAGGTCACTGTCATTAAAACTACTTTCTAGATTATCATGAATTATTCTAAATCATATTCATGTCTCACGCCTTTAAATTTCGAAATAATTAATTAAACGCGTAAAGCACCCTGTAAACGATCAAATTTGTTTGACAAACTTTTTTGACAAACTTCTCATGTTCTTCAAGCAATGACATAAACGATCAAACCAAAGATCAAACAAATTTGTCAAATTCTTCCTTAGTTACGGTTTTCTCGTTGACGTGACGTGACGCGTTCCATGAAAATTGAGCAGTACGGTTTTGAATTTAGTTGTCGAAAATGCCGTCAATCCAATTTTTCATCAAACACGTGAATTGCTTGACAAACGCATCAAACAAAGCCATAGACTATCAAATAATTTGACAAACACCTAAAATTTGACAAACAAGTTTGATCATTTACAGGGCGCTTATAATAAAGCGATTGTCACAGAAATTTGTCAGAAAAAGTCATAGAAAACTAATTCGCTCTCATAAACCGAGCAAGGAGATTCTATGATCCAACATATTAAAATCAGATCCAAAACATAGATTCACTATTCCGATCACAGAAATGTGAACAGAAATAATCATTGAAAAACATAACTCTTGAGAATATTTCTTCTTCTTCTCTATACGCCCTTGTATAACAAGGAATAAGCTCAGTTCGATTATATTTATCACAAAAGAAGGTATACATTTCATCGGTGGTGTTCAGTGGTACTCAAAATAGCACATATCTATATCTCTTTCCATTTGCTGAGTTCATATTGACTAGAACGTGTCGAAAGATCATGAAGATGATAACGCAACCGAAACAAACGTTGAGACCGAATAGGAAGGTGTAGTAGGTCATGATTGTAAATGTTTTACCGCAGATTCCTTTGATTCCCATGATATCTGAAACAAAACGAATAAATTATTAAACCTGAAAAATGGAGCAGAGGTTGAGTGATCGTCTGTGATGCAGGGGTGCTGGGTTCGAATCCCGGGTTAGGTATATATGTTTGGGATTGTCTATAAAACTGGGTTCAGTTAGAAATTAAAAGTTGAGGGATGTACATTGTTTACAAGGCCATAAGTACTTCGAAATAGGCGTTTAAATGCTGATATAATGAATTCTGATTTTTTTAAATTTATTTACTCTCTAACGATTTTACTTTATTTAAATGTGTCTACTACTTGATACATATTATACAGGGTGTTCCTTAGAGACATGCTAATATTTAAGGGGTGATTGTTCGACTCATTTTAAAAGAAAAACTACCTATGAACGTATGTCCTAGAAGTCTTAACTTTTGAGATACAGGGTGAAACAACTTTGAAAAAAAAACTTTTTTAGTAATAACTGAGATAATATTGTAGACAATTCTATAAGATTTTGTACTTTTTTTGTACATTTGGAAAAAATCTGATCTCTTAATTTGCTTTCGTCGATGCACAAACATTTCCATATTGCATCAGATTTCTGAGGAATTCAGCCTGAAGTAAAACGATTTTTATTTTTTTAAGCGAAAACCATGCGTCGGACCCATGAGATCAAATTTGCTCAAAAATGAATGAGGATCTCAAAATTTATTTTCATTTCAAGAGAAAGCAGTGGCGTAGTATTTTTTTCTCCAAAAATATTCAATGCAAATCCCGTACGAACGTCACTGGTAGAGAAAATGAAAATTTTTGTGAATCACAAAATGCACCTTGATGCATAGAAGACATGTACCGAATTTTATGAAGTTGTCTACAATATTATCTCAGTTATTATTAAAAAACTGATTTTTTTTTCAAAATTTCATTACCCTGTATCTCAAAAGTTAAAACTTTAAGGACATACGTTCATAGGTATTTTTTTGCTTAAAATGAGTCAAAGAATCACCCCTCAAATATTAGCATGTCTTCAAGGAACACCCTGTATATCGAAAGTAAATGATAGACTATAGCAGCGTATCGAAAGTAGGTCCGTTTTAGACTTCTTTGATATCTGATATATACAGTAAGTTTCAAAAAGTTTGCACCATACAGGAAACTTTTAGCAGGTTTTCACTTTGAGTTTTTCGTTTCATGACTTTTTATGATGCTTGGCACCAAAAACTCAATTTCATATCTCTCTCTCTCTCTCTATATATATATATATATATATATATATATATATATATATATATATATATATATATATATATATACAAAGGTTTGAAGACAGTCTTGACCGTAATAGGTATAGGAAAAAATATATTGGAATTCTCGGTCTGGGATTTAGTGATACACTTTTATATCATCCAAGCTTTCGGTAATTGTAAAATGTCAGTGTTCCTTCCACAGAATTTTACATCTCGGGATGATGGAAGAGCGGACATCTGAGCTTAATAACTTCACAGAAGAATAAGATAATATTAGATGTAAAATTCTGTGGAAGGAACACTGACATTTTGATTTTCCATCGACAATTGACATTGACACATCATGAATGTTTTTATAATTTGATAATTGTTCGACTGTTGATTCTCTTGAAAGATGGTTTATGATTTTATAATCTTATGTGATAATTCTTCTGTATTTGTGGTTTGTTTGTATTTACAAAATTTTAATCATAAGTAAATTGATATTAGACCTCCGAAAAGGGAAAGAAACCACGCTATATGTGAGTTGTGTTTGTTTCTTTGGTCTTTTGTTTTATTAATTGCAATATTTTTACATTGTAGATCCTTGAGAAAGGTAATAAACAATTACCGAAAGCTTGGATGATATAAAAGTGTATCACTAAATCCCAGACCGAGAATTCCAATATATTTTTTCCTATATATATATATATATATATATATATATATATATATATATATATATATATATATATATATATATATATATATATATATATATATATATATATATATATGTTCATATATGTATGTATTTTAGCGTTGTTTACACGATAACATCGACTTGCGGAGGTGGATAACATCTTACATATCACAATTTGTGTCTTTCATGGACAAGCGTCGAGAACATTTCTCAGTTCATCTGGAGTACCGCAAGGGTCCCACCTCGGACCTCTCTTTTTCATTATCTATATGAATGATATATCGTCATGTTTTCATTATGCCAGATTTCTGCTGTTTGCGGATGATTTAAAGATTTTTTTGAGGGTGAAGAGCTTCGATGATTGTTGTTTGCTGCTGCAGGATTTAAATAGATTCCGTGACTACTGCAGAAAAAATTACCTTTTTCTGAACATGGAAAAATGTTTTCAAATTTCTTTTACAAGAAATATCAATAAAATCAGGTTTGACTACTCGTTAGATCAGAATAAGTTGCAGAAAGTGAGTAGTATACGGGATTTGGGAGTGGTTCTAGATGAAAAACTGAATTTCATCGAGCATATAGACAACATCGTGTCATCGGCAAATAAAATGCTTGGTTTCGTCCTTCGTCATAGTAAGATGTTAAAAAAAAATGAAACTTTGTTGACGATGTATTATTCCTTGGTTTGTAATAAGCTAAATTTTTCATCTCCAGTTTGGAATCCTCACTATGGGTGTCACGTGGGACGGTTGGAACGAGTACAGCACAAGTTTCTCCGATGTATGTCATATCGGAATAACTTCCGAATTGAAAACCATGAATACTCCGAAGCTCTCAAGAGGTTCAATATGCTCACCTTAGAAAACCGCAGGAAAGTCAACGACATGTGTCTGATATTCAAAATGGTGTACGGCGTCCTTTCGGTCCCTTCTCTTCTCCAATCTGTACATTTTAAGGTACCTGAAAGGAGACTCAGATCGGCGGAATTGTTTGCCGTTCATTCTCGATTGAGATATTACAAAAAATTCACCAATATGCAGAATTTTGAGTGAGTTCAACTCGAGCTCTATCGATTTAGATCCCTTCAATATCCCCTTTGTGCGCTATAAGAAGTTGTTGAAATATCATTATTTTGCACAAGATCGATTTCTTTTGGATTCCTTTTCGATTTCTTTTTGTTTCTTTCTAACTATTGGTTACTCTTAGTTCAGTGTTTCAGTAGATTTTTCTTTTATTTGCACTAAGTTTAAGTTTATGCCTAACGATTGTATATTTTTTATGTAACCTATGAATACTGTTTTTGGGTTGAAATACCTGTTTGTATTCTTATTTCTCAATAAATAAATAAATAAATAAATAAATGCGAATTGGTTGGGGGGGTTGACCCCCTCAGGGAAATAAATCTTGCTTATACGATAGAAGGCGAAATTTGGGTACCATACGGTTGAAACTTTGTAGGTAGGTAGTTTCGTACGATATCTTGGATGGTACTTATTTATATATGAATTGGTTGGAGGGTTGACCCCCCGGAGGAGGAAATAAATCTTGTTTACACGATAAAGGGGGCAATTTTATAGAAATAGGGTTGAAAGTTTGATTGGTTTTGGTACGAATTGATGGTTGGGGGGCTGATCCCCCAGGGAGGAAATAAATATTGTTTACACATTAGAGGTCGCATTTTTTTTTTATTTGGAAAAAAAATCATAATTTGATGCATATATTTTTTAAACTGGATATTTTATGAAAACCTGCTTATGAAAAAAGAGCTCACGCGTTTTTTTACTACTGATATTTTTCCAGTTATCATAAACAGTTCCGTGTTCACGAATAATCTGAATATAATTGAACTATTGAGGTAGAACAAAAATATTCATCATTAGCAAAAATCTATCCGGCTCACGACGAAACAAAAAATTCTATCCGACTTATTCCAAACGTTTCGGACGGAAGTAAATCGAATACCAGATTTACGCAATTCAAATTTCCATTAAAATATTCAGGCATTTCTATTGTTTTAGCGCTGGAGTTGAAAACTTTACACTAACAAAATTTTAATACTGAATTTATTATTATATACATTCATTGTAGAAGTTCGTTGAAGTTTTGGATTTCAGTTTGAAGTATCTAAGATTAAAACTTCATCAGGCGTATTTTCATAAGGGAATTTATTCATCGAGATAATTAGAGTGAACTCCCATGAAGGGAAGTTTAGGGAGTTGTTGGAAAATTGGTATTCCCATAGATAAACTTAGTTGTTCCATTCTAAGTTACCAGCATGAGTTTTGAAAATTTTGAGTTTTCTAAATTTGAATACAAAAATTATGTGGTTTGAAGTACCTCTAGTAATTTTGTGATATTCCATTCGCTGAATTGAAATAAAGATCACATGAATATGCAAACAAATTCAATGAATGAGTAAATAATTTCGGAAATAAAAAAAACTAGAAACTTTGAAATCGTTACGTATTCTTCGACAAAATTTCTGAACATATAGTATTCATATATCTATACAGGGTGTTCTACAAGCTCTATGACAAACTTTGACAGAAGGTAGGTTACTTGATTTTGAAGATATTTTTTTTAATAAACATGGGTCCGATTCGTTTTTGTTTAGAAGTTACAAGCATTTAACCTTTATTAACAATTAATAATAAAAATTTAAATTAAATGATAATCACAAAACTAAAGACCATAAAAATTGTTCGAAATGTCCACCCTCAGCTTGAATGCAAGCCTCACATCGACGAACTAAAGATTCGGTCACTCGAACATTTCTTATTAGGTTAGCTGCATCTTGAATTCTTTCAAGTTGAATTTTGAATTTTTTGAATTTGAATTGAATTTTATTTACCAATTGCCATCTGTTTTTCTGTTGTTTACAATTTTACAATTTTCATATTTTAAATATATCCAAGTAGCCACAAAACACCTAGGTGAAAACACCTGTATGTGCATAATAATCTAATTATTGTAAATCATAAAACTTATTTAATGTAATTATGGCACTTAAGTATTCACTGCGGATGGTAGCAATTTCAACATGGTAGACGAGCTGCTTCATGTGTCCCCATAAATAAAAATCCAGAGGATTCAGATCGTGTGAACGAGGTGGCCAAGATATTGTACCTCCTTGACCTATCCATTTATTCGGGAAATGTTGATTTAGCCAAGCAGCTACTTGTCCTCCTCTACGTGGTGGTGCACCGTCGTGCTGATACCACATATTTTGAATAATATTAAGTTGTACGTCATCAATTAACTCTAAAAGGTCGTGTCCTAAGAAATGTCTATAAAGATCTGTATTTTAACGATCATTTAGAACATGCACAGGTAATTGCATGTGGATTTTGCAACGCCCATACATGTTCATTATGATTATTATTTATGTTATCCATAGTAAAGCACGCTTCATCAGACCACATGACGAGCGAAATGAATCTATCATTTTGTGCTTGCTGCTGAAGTAACCAGCGACAAAATCCTAATCGCTGTGGGGAATCTCCAGCATGCAACGCATGTACATTTTGGCGATGAAACGGATGTAATATTTCTCTGTTCAATACGCGCCATACAAAACTCGGTGATACATGAAGGTTACTATGATATACGCCGAAGACTGATTGAAGGGTTATCAAGGACAGCGTCTATCACATTTTTTTCATCTTGTACATATACCTACTTCAGTAGGGCGAATGGCCTTCTTTGGAGCAGGATTACCTGCTTCCTGATTTCTACGAAATGATGCACTAAACACCGTGTGGGCTTGATGTCTATTTGGATACCTGCGTCGGTATTCTTGAGCAGGTTGTCTGGCGTTACCATTGGCATACCCATAAACAAACACAATATCTGCATATTCCTGAGTGGAGAATGAATGCATTTTTATTGAGAACTTTCACACGAAATATCTAATAAATAATTAAAATGACACTAATAATAACTATAATTATTGGCATAACAACCGATATTTCCATTTATCAGCCTACGTTTTTTATTGAAGCAGGTGTATATTTTATTAGTGAGCATTGTTTAACATGCTTAGTGACTTTCTGTCACTTCCTGATTGACTGAAAAAATTACGATTCTTCAAATGCTTGTAACTTCTAAACAAAAATGAATCGGACCCATGTTTATTAAAAAAAAAAATTTTAAATTCAAGTGACCTACCATCTGTCAAAGTTTGTCATAGAGCTTGTAGAACACCCTGTATATACAGGGTGTTTTTTAATTGAGTGTAAATAATTTAGGGGATGAATTTATGGCCCATTTTAAGAAGAAAACTTCATATGAACGCATGTCCTAAACGTCCTAGTTTTTGAGATACAGGGTGTTACAGAAAATAAATCATTTTTTATTTACAACCTCAAAACCACACGAAATATTTGAAAAAATTTAAGAAGAAAATACAAAAAAATTAAATTAATTTGTTTGTTCGATGCACCAATTTTTCTTCAACAAAAATCTATTTCCTGCAATGTGATAATGTTATGATTATGCAGAGAATCAGTTTGAATTTTTTCAAGCGAAAACCATGCGTCGCTCGAAGGAAACTCAAGAAATAAAATTTTTTCATAACAGAATATACATTTCAAAAATAATTTCAGTTTTGATAAAAATCAGTGGCGTACCATAAATGTTTGCTGAAGTATGCAAGGCAAATTCGGCATGAACGCCACTGGTGGAAAATTTAAAATCTGTAATGCATCAAAAAATGCACATTGATGAGTAGTACTTGCGTACAAAATTTGATTGAAATATTTTGTATGGTTTTAAAGTTATAAATAAAAAATGATTTATTTTCTGAAACTTTACTACCCTGTATCTCAAAAACTAGGACGTTTAGGACATACGTTCATATATAGTTTTCGTCTTAAAATGAGCCCAAAAAATTCACCCCCTAAATTATTTACATTCAATTAAAAAACACTCTGTATATATTTATATATATATATATATATATATATATATATATATATATATATATATATATATATATATATATATATATATATATATATATATATATATATATATATTATATATATATATATATATATATATTATATATATTTATAATATATATATATATATATTTTTTTTTTAAGTTGACTACATACTGAAAACTGTTTGGTTATTAGTTGTATCAAAAAATGGATCATTTATAAAAAGTTCTGCATGTTCTAGAACCCAAAATTCAACCATCAGATATTAAATTGTATCACACGGTATGTCAAAAAATTGATATTTGATCAAGAGTAAAGTATATTTATTTTTGACCATCATATCGAAAATTTTTATAAAGAAAAGATGTTAACGATTAAAAATAATTCTCAAATATTCAAAATAATTTATTTACAATGAAAATAATTTTTCTTTGCGATTACACTGATAGTTTAAGTGCGAACATTAATGCATAATTAAGTAGCATTAATGTTCAAACTTAAACTGTTAGTGTTATATATTTTTATAATAAATGTACAATATTGAATACTTGAAAATTATTTCTATAATTCTTCCTATAGAAATTTTCAATATAGTCAAAAATGAAGATACTTTCTCCTGATAAAAACAATATTTTCGACAGACTTCGTATACGACTGATACATTCTAATATCTAGTTGTTGAATCTTGGGTTGTAGAACATGCAAAAATGTTTATGAAAAATACATTTTTTTTGTTAAAACTGATTATAAAAAAGTTTCTCATACGTAGCCAACTTACGTAGACACACTGTATATATACCGGGTGTAAATGAGTGATGGGCCACCCATATAACTTTTTAATAGATTCTTCGATTTTATTGAAATTTGGGTGGTTTATCTGAGACATAATTTTGAATTTTTCACATACAAAATCATTATTGAAATCAGGCTGACTTCCGGTTTCACAGAAAACGATATAAAATTTGAAAATTTAAATGGAACACCCTATATATATTTATATATTTTAATTTTGAGGCTTCAAGTACATACATTTTATCTGTCAAATGTCATTTCTAGCGCCGTTTCAATTTTGTTTTTCAATTTGTTTTTTTATCGTAGATGGCTGCGGCGTCGTCTAAATCATAGATAATTGATTTAAAATATCGCCCAAAGTAATAATTTTTCAAAAAATTCATTTTCGTGAAGTTTGTTGACGATTAAATTCATTTTCGAACCAAAACTCAGTTTTTTAAATAGAAACATACATGGGCCACCCTGTATATCAAAAAGCTCCTTCAAATTCCTTCAACATGATTCACACATCAGTTTTCTCAATTCCTAAAGAAGGAAATAATTATTAAAAATCTTATTCTTATTAGTTCCCTTTGCTTCTGAGACCGACCCTGTTTACGAAATATGAAAAAAAAATGACAGATGGAATGTATGTATTTGAAGCCTCAGAATTAAAATATGTATAAATATACACGGTGTTCCATTTGAATTTTTAATTTTTATATCTTTTTCTGTGAAACCGGAAGTCAGCCATATTGATTTTGTATGTGAAAAAACTCAAAATTATGTCTGAGATAAACCACCCAAATTTCAATAAAATTGAAGACTCCATTAAAAAGTTATAGGGGTGGCCCATCACTCATTTACACCCGGTATATATATATATATATATATATATATATATATATATATATATATATATATATATATATATATATATATATATATATATATTCTCTGATAAATATTTGAAAGCGAATTATGATTTCTGATATATTGGTATATATTTGAGTAATAATAAGTAATAAAATTAGGAAATCCCATTTATTTCAAATATTACGCAAAGTAATATAGGTAGTAAAACAATAAACAAATAATAAAAATAAAAATTAAGGAAGGTAATAATAGAAACTTGACAAAACAACAAATTAGAATATAACAGAAACAAATTGTCAAAAACACGCTTCTTTCAAGAAATAAATATACTTGCAAATTAATTTAAAAAATTCCAACATTTACCGCAAAAAACTCCCGATTTTTTAAAAACATTTTTTTTATAATAAATGAACAATATTGAATATTTGAAAATTATTTCCATAATTTTTCCTATAGAAATTTTCAATATGGTCAAAAATGAGGATACTTTCTACTGATAAAAATAATTTTTTTGACAAACCTCGTACACGACTGATACACTCTAATATCTAATTGTTGAATTTTGGGTTGTAGAACATGCAGAAATCTTTATAAAAAAAAATTTTTTTTTTGTTAAAACTAATAAAAAAGTTATATATATATATATATATATATATATATATATGTATATATATATATATATAAATATATATATATATATATATATATATATATATATTTATATATTTATATATATATATATATATATATATATATATATATATATATATATATATATATATATATATATATATATATATTTCCTGATTGATATTTGAAAACTCATTATGATTTTTGATGTATAGGTATTTATTTGTTTTTCTTTTACGAAGAACAGTAATAAAAGTAATAATGAGTAATAAAATTCAGAAACCCCATTAATTCAAAATATTACCCGAAGTAATATAGGTAGTAAAAGAATGAACAACTGATAAGAATAAAAATGAAGGAAGGTAATTATATAAACTTGCCAAAACAAAAAAAGAGAATATAACAGTAATACATTGTCAAAAACTGTCTTCTTACAAAAAATAAATATATTTGTAAATTAATTAAAAAATTCCCAACATTTTCCGCAAAAAACTCCGATTTTTTAAAAGCACCGTCATAACAAAAAACACAAATAATAAGACACCAACCTTGATCGAAGAATTTCCTCTAATTAAACTCGATTATATTTGTTCGAATACAATACAGGAAAAAAAACGAAAATAACACTTTATCACTGCATCGTTCAGTTCACTTTTAATTCATTAATCCGATTCATATTTGACTTTATCCTGACCGAAATAACCAAGGAACGTAATTTAAACGTTTTAACATTGCGATCTATTTTGTTCTTATCTCCCGTTCTAGTTTCCTTTCCGACCAACAATGAATGATGTATGGAAATTGAATAACCATAGGTAATTTCTTATCCAGCTGGAAGTAGATAAGAGACCTCATTCGAAAGGACCGCTAACGATTTGGAATGATAACGTGATAGGACTATACGTACGTAATTAAACAATGCAAAAAACGGACGGATTTTTATGGCGTAGTAATTATTCGGTTTGTTTATTCGGTCCGAACTGATAAATAAACTAATAGTATAGGCCAAGCTACAGAGATTTTTTCATGTAAAAAGTTTTAGAAGAAAACCAGCTCTGCCATTGTGTGTAAAATAGTTCCACATGATATAGTGATATAACTGAGATTGAATTCTCAGGCATGGACGCGCATCACATTGTGTAGAAACATCATAATGAGTATATTAAATAAACCGTTATATTTACTTTAGCTTATGTTTCACAATATATAAAAAAAAAAAAAATCTTTAGATACTGTACTTAGCAGTAATAAAAAGTCGACAATGTTTCGAAGCTATTAACTCATTATCAAGTCACTGCCAAACAGGAGAGTATTGCATCGTGTAAGTGTTATATAAAGCAAGCAGACACACAGAAATGCAGCAAGGTGAAATACCTTGAAAATCAATTTGTTTCGTTTAACAAGGGGTAATGGACCTATTATGCGGCGGAACTTATTTCGCTAATTTCGAGAACACGGATCAAGACGTTTACCGTTGTTACCTGAATGTAACAATTTGGTTTTGTTGAAATCCAGGAAAGTGGATTGAATTTTATACAATGTCCAGAGAAGCCAGTTGTATTTTTGTTTTGTAAAATTCACCTTTTTTATCGTTACTTTGCTTTCAAACACGAATATTTTAATATTCCTTTCCTGTCTGTCCAATATACGAAAGCAGGAACATTCGTCCACGCAAAAATATTTTGTAAATACCACTGTTTTCTCCGATGTTTATAAAATTTTTCTTTATTATTGACCAAGAGTGACTTCAAGTTTCTTTTATTTGTACAAATTGTTTTTTCGTTATTTTTCGATAGTCTGTTACAAATTTTGCTACTCAAATTAGGCACATAATTTATTGGGAAGTATTTTTGTTCTTCATTAATAGTTTGCGTGGGGTATATTGAATGCAACAGATACTTTCTTCATTTTTTCCCAATGAGCTTGTCGATAAGACTTTCATTGTAACCGTTATTGATGGCTAATAATTTAATTGTATTAACTTCAGTTTGAAAATTTGTTTCCGATAATGGAATCGTGAACAACCTATGTATGAACGAATGAAAAGCACTGAGTTTTATTTTAATCAAGAATAGTCAAATCTTATTTTCAGATATTAACACTTTTTTCTTAACTTCCATGAACCCACGCACCCCGGTTTTATATACTTTACCAAAAATACATAAAATTGATTGCCCGATGCGTCCAATAGTATCTTATATTAACGCTCCTGCGTATAAATTATGTCAGTATTTGAATAAGAAAATACCCACCTTAATTCAATTCAATCCGGCGTATAGCATTAAAAATTCTATTCAGTTAGTTAATCATCTTAAGAATATCAAATTCCTTCAAATGCTAAAATTAATTTTCATTTGACGTTATCACTTATTTCCTTCTACGCCAACTCAAGAAGTTAAAATATTGTTAAGCGATATCTAGAGATGAACCCAAATTTAACCTCAAGCAGTCACGAAACAATGTCTGCCTTAAACTTATGTTTGAAACAGAGTTATTTCAAATTTAATAATATAATATACAACAAGAAGACGATTGGCCCATGGGCTCACCGCTTATCGCCTTTGTTGAGTGAAATTTTCATGAATAACTTAGAAGAAAAAAATTTTCAATACTGATAATACATTACTAACGTTTTTATTATGGAGACGTTATGTAAGATTTTTTTTTTGTATTTGGACCGGTACAGATAGGGCAGTTAGATAATTTCCTTAAATATATAAATACTTTCTACAACTCGATTCAATTTACAACAGAAGTAGAAAACGAAAACGGTATCTTGAATTTCTTAGACGTTCAGATTGCTAGGAATTTGAATGCTCTTACTTTCAACATTTATAGAAAACCAACCTTCACAGATACTTTAATTCACAGCGACAGTAACCAACACATTAAATAAAACTCAGTGCTTTTCCATTCGTTCATACATAGGTTGTTCACGATTCCATTATCGGAAACAAATTTTCAAAACTGAAGTTAATACAGATTAAAATTATTAGCCCATCAATAACGGTTACAATGAAAAGTCTTATCTGACAAGCTCATTGGGAAAAAAACGAAGGAAGTATCTGTTTGCTTCAAATATACCCCACGCAAACTATTAATGAAGAACAAAAATACTTCCAATAAATTATGTGCCTGATTTGAGTAGGAAAAATTGAAACAGACTAACGAAAAATAACTTCGCAACAATAAGTACAAATAAAAGAAACTTGAAGTCATGCTTGGTCAATAATAAAGAAAAATATAACATCGGAGAAAACAGTGGTATTTACAAAATATTTTGCGACGAATGTCCTGCTTTCTATATTGGACAGACAGGAAGGAATATAAATATTCGTGTTGAAGAACATAAAAAATGAATTTTACAAAACAAAAATACCACTGGCTTCTCTGAACATTGTATAAAATTCAATCACTTCCTGGATTTCAACAAAACCAAATTGTTACATTCAGGTAACAAGGGTAAACGTCTTGACCTTCTCGAAATTATCGAAATAAGTTCCGCCCATAATAGTCAATTAGCCCTTGTAAACGAACAAATTGATTTTCAGGTATCACCTTTGCTTTTGTCTGTTTTATAAATTACGATGCAATACTCTCCTGTTGTCAGTCTTGATAATGAGTTAATAGCTCGAAACATGTCGACTTTTTATTACTGCTAAGTACAGTATCTAAAGATTTTTTATATTGTGAAACATAAGCCAAGTGTTTTTATTTTAAAGTTTATACTTTATTCCATATAGTGATATGTTTTTCACTCGACTATTATTTATGTCTTTGTTATTAACAATTTTATGCAAAAAATCGCGTTTTTTTTAGTTTTTTGCTTATAAAATTGAAACTATCAGAGTAATCGTGATGGTGTCAATAGACTTATTGTAGAAAATGAAAAGACGAAAAAAATGAGAGGTCGGACGACTCGATCAGACCCTTAGTCTAAGGGAAAATTGGAAAAAACCGGTCAAAATGCAGTTTTTTCAAAAGTTCATAACTCGGTTGTTTTTTGAGTTGTAGCGTAGATCCTCAGGTTAGTATTATTTATCAATAGAAACGTTATTTGTGCGAAGAGCAGGAACTGTCCGATGCATAGTTTTTGATCTGTGCCCATTTGAATATTTTACTATGCAATTTTCCAACAGACATGAATGCGACAGGTATAGTCTGATTTCAATTTACAAAAAAGATTTTGAAAGTAGAATTCTCATAGTTCAAAACGTTCATCTTGGTTTTACATGAAAACGCTGAGAAATATGTTTAAAATAAAGCTGAACATGACGAAAAACGGCCGAGAAATAACCGTCATGTTCAAAATAACGTCGTGCTTATCCTTGCCCGCTGCTCTACCCCCACTCTTCAACTATTCTCACGCGCTCGGCCGTTTTTCGTCATGTTCAGCTTAATTTTTAACATATTTCTCAGCGTTTTCATGTAAATCCAAGATGAACGTTTTGAACTATGATAATTCTACTTTCAAAATCTTTTTTGTAAATTGAAATCGGACTATACCTGTCGCATTCAGATCTGCTGGAAAATTGCATAGTAACATAATCAAATGGCTACAGATCAAAAACTATGGATCGGACAGTTCCTGCTCTTTGCACAAATAAAGTTTATATTGATAAATAATACTAACCGGAGGATCTACGCTACAACTCAAAAAACAGCCGAGTTATGAACTTTTGAAAAAACTGCATTTTGACCGGTTTTTTCCAATTTTCCCTTATGGGCCTACCACACGCTCAAGCTTCACGTCAGTTTGATTGAACACAACAGTTGCTACCACACGGCACAGTTAAGTACGTGCAACCCTCATTCTTGACGAAGTCGTCGACACGATAACAATGCGTCCGAACGAAGAACTATTTCTTCAGCTGCAATTTTTTCAGTGTTTGCTGATGAAAATAAAGGCAAAGGCTTCGTTTTTTTTCTTCCTATCCGAATATTCCCCCGATTTGATCTTCCATAGTGCTGGTAGAGATTTATATAGACTTATCAATTCAGCGATGAACTCGCGATTGTACATCCTTAAAACGGCCATTTTCGCAGGAAAAACTGGTGCTTCACTGAATAAAGACTATTCTCGAATGAGGCTTGAACACTGTACATCAACCGCACGTACAAGCCAGGCTTGCGCAAGCCGGGCTTGCACAAGCAAGATTTCAAACAGGTCGAAAATTACGCAAGCCAAGCCGTGGGGTTTGCGCGGTATACAGTTTTCCCAACCGCACGCTCAGTGTTCAGTGTTCAAGCCGGCTTGCGCAAGCAAATCTGTCGTGAAGCTTGAGCGTGTAGTAGGCCTATTAGACTGAGGGTCTGATCGAGTCGTCCGACCTCTCATTTTTTTCGTCTTCATTTTATACAATAAGTCTATTGACACCATCACGATTACTCTGATAGTTTCAATTTTATAAGCAAAAAACTAAAAAATACGCGATTTTTTGCATAAAATTGTTAATAACAAAGACATAAATAAGAAAGTCGAGTGAAAAACATTTAACTATATAATGTGGAACTATTTGACAAACAATGGCGGAGCTGGTTTTCTTCTAACACTTTTTGCACAAAGTGCTCTCGAGCGTCGCGGGGACCTTTTGGATTGTGAAGATTAGATGCTAAAACGAAAATAGTATATTTAGGCCAGTCTGTTTAGATAATCAATTGACAATAATTCCAACAGTTTTCAAACTTTAATGTAGGGTCGGAAAAGAGATAAAAACAAACTATGAAATTTTGCAACCTTTTCCGAAGTCCGGAACATTGTTAAAATTGCAATAACATTGAATTTTGCCTTATACTTGTGAAAAAAATTCCAAAAGTTTTGCAAACTTGGAGTCGTGTTATAGTTATTAACGTAACAAGGCCGATATGTAGCAAATAACGGATGAAGTTGGATATTGTATTATTATTACTAACCGAATCCGTTATTTGCGTATCGGCCGTGTATCGTTAAAAATTGTTCGTAATACCGTTGAAAGATTATATTTTGATTCCGAAGAAAGAAAAAACCCCGTACCTCGCAATTCTAAAGAAAAATCCCAACGTCGTGCACTCTGTTGTCATGGAACAGTTTGACAGTTTTATAAACAACGTCAGTTTTTTGTGTTCTCAAGTTCGCTTTAACGACGACCATGGATGAAATTGAGGAACAAAATCAAATTCCTTTAGAAATATTGGGAGAATCATGTGCAGTGCAGCGAGTGTTGATTAACTGCCAAAAATAACTCAAGAGCGATATCAAAAAGAATATGAAAATTTTGAAATGTGGCGTAAAAGCAAGAATGTAAAGGTGATTAATGAAGATGTATTATTAGCCTATGCGAAATGAAAATCAGAGGTTTATTCTCCCAACTCGCTGTGGACCAAGATTTCAATGTTGTTATTGTAAGCAGAATGATGTTTTGAAATAAATATTTGAACAAGTGATTTCTTAACGGCCGCCGACCGTTATGAAATTATAACGGCCGGCGGCCGTTAACACTGACTTTTCAATTGTCATCTGAATACCGTTAAATCAAAATAACAGTATGGGATTACGAAAAATATATTATTTTATATCACGTATCAAATTAGCAACCAATTTAAGGGTACGGAACATTTTTTAAATTCAAAATTAACGTTTTTCTTTGATAAACTGACCTAAAAAATTCCATGAGTCCTGAAAACTTGACAGTTACTTCGGAAAAATATACCGAACAGTTGTATAAATTTGCAACCTTTTACGTTGACCGGAACATGTTTATTTATAATTTTTTTAATTCGTGGTCATTTTTTCCGGCAAGATGGTCTCAAAATAATTACAGAAGTTTCGAAAGTTGGTTGCAAATTCAGCAAATATCGATTCTGATGCATTTGCAAATTTGCAACCTTGTACGCGGTCCGGAACTTTATACAATTTGCAAAAATATGATTTTTGGATTTTTATATTTTTACAAATTGCATAATGTTCCGGACCGCGTGCAAGGTTGCAAATTTGGAAATGCATCAGAATAGATGTTTTCTAAATTTGCAACCAAGTTTCAACACCCTTATAATTATTTCGAGACCATCTTGCTCGAAAAAAATAACCACGAATAAAAGAAATCATAAATGAACATGTTCCGGTCAACGTAAGGGGTTGCAAATTTATACAACTGTTCGGTATATTTTTCCGAAGTATTTTTCAAATTTGCAGAACTTTTCGAATTTTTTGCAAACTTAATACGTGATATGAAATAATTTATTCAATACTACTCCAAGTTTGTAGAACTTTTGGAATTTTTTTGGTCAGTTTATCAAAGAAAAACGTTAATTTTGTATTAAAAAAATGTTCCGGAACTTTCAAAATTAAAATTAAAATTTAACCGTGCTCGAGATTGTCAAGGTGCCTTTTTGTTTTTACAACTTTTTTAGTCTCCTATTTTGTTATGCCACTTGCGAATCGTCAAATTAGTGAAATGCGTACTTCTCTGCATGTAATTAACTCACCTTGCCTTAATCTGACGCGCTGGAGTTTTTCGAACGATCGGCTGCCCTAGACGAACGCCCACATATTAAGGGTTCATGTATGGTGGGAATATTTAACAGGGTGCAAGGTCTCCCCCAATATGTTTCATTTTCACTTGTATATTATTTGTTGATTCTACCTCAGATACGGTTGCCATAAATACACTCATTATGCCCTAGGGCGTTATGAGCGGGCATTATGGATCATAACGCCCGCTCATTGTACGAGGGCAACTAAAGCAACTTCCATTGATTAAATACTTCATAATCCTTGTCGTATACGACTCTGGATTTCTCCGGCAATGAATTATTCGCAGCTTTGACTACATTTTCTATGATATTCTTGGATAAATTCATTTTCATTTCCATTATCTCTTAAAGACTACACAAAGAAATAGTCTAAGAGCCAGCTTAAATTTGACAACACATATTTTACGGTAGCTGAAGTTTTGTCCAGCGAGACTGCTATACATACTAAACAAGCAATGGGTACTAGCTAAGCTCGGTCGCGGTAGGTTTAGGGTCCCTCAGGTGGGACAGGCCTGAAAATTAGGTAAATTTTTAAAGTATTTTACGGCGACTGCCATTTTAATATGTCATCATATACCTCTACTAGAACTGAAAAATAACAATGGCTGCCGATTTTAGCGGTTGTAAACTCACGGCAGACACTTTTGAAAATTCGAAAAAAAAAAATTTTTTTAAGTATTTTGCGGCGAATGCCATTTTAATATGTCATCATATACCTTCACTAGAACTAAAAAATAACAATGGCTGCCGATTTTAGCGGTTGTAAACTCACGGCAGACGCTTTTGAAAATTCGAAAAAAAATTTTTATAAGTATTTTACGGCTACTGCCATTTTAACATGTCATCATATCCCTCCACTCGAACTGAAAAATAACAATGGCTGCCGATTTTAGCGGTTGTAAACTCACGGCAGACACTTCTGAAATTCGAAAAAAAAACTTTTTTAAAGTATTTTACGGCTAATGCCATTTTAATATGTCATCATATACCTACCTCCACTCGAACTTAAAAATAACAATAGCTGCCGATTTTAGCGGTTGTAAACTCACGGCAGACACCTTTAAAAATTCGAAAAAAAAATTTTAAGTATTTTTCGACTTCTGAAATTTATATATGTTATTTATCAAACCATTTTGAGCTTATATTGAAAATGGCTGCCATTTTCTCCGCTTGTAAATAGCCGGCTGACAGCGAAACCTTACCTGCAGCCCGTGCATATTTCTAACTTTTACATTCGTAGAATCTATATAACATTGAAATTACTCGAGTAGATATAAAAGATCTTTTAATGACATAAATAAACAAACACATTTTTTACTATAAATGCGCATAATAAGGTAAATAGGTTCATTATAAGGCGCTACAGCAAATATGAAATTATTATGGAAATATAATAAGTAAACAATTCAAAGTTTAATTGAAAATATTGACTTTTTCATACCAGAATTTCAATTTAATTTTCGAAATGATTAATTGCTCATATTGTAAAAGTTAGAATTTTAGTATTTATTTCAGTTAGGTGTTAGTTGATTGTCTGCCGTGAGTTTACAATCGCTAAAATCGGCAACCTTTGTTATTTTTTAGTTCTAGTGGAGACATATGATGACATATTAAAATGGCAGTAGCCGTAAAATACATAAAAATTTTTTTTTTCGAATTTTCAAAAATGTCTTCCGTGAGTTTACAACCGCTAAAATCGGCAGCCATTGTTATTTTTTAGTTCTAGTGGAGGCATATGATGACATATTGAAATGGCAGTAGCCGTAAAATACTTAAAAATTTTTTTTTTTCGAATTTTCAAATTGTCTGCCGTGAGTTTACAACTGCTAAAATCGGCAGCCATTGTTATTTTCCAGGTCTAGTGGAGGTATATGATGACATATTAAAATGGCAGTCGCCGTAAAATACTTTAAAAATTCACCTAATTTTCAGGCCTGTCCCACCTGAGGGACCCTAAACCTACCGCGACCGGGCTTAGCTAGTACCCATTGCTTGTTTAGTATGTATAGCAGTCTCGCTGGACAAAACTTCAGCTACCGTAAAATATGTGTTGTCAGATTTAAGCTGGCTCTTAGACTAAAAGCAGCAATGACATTCATTAAATATGATGACAAAAATATTCGCAAACGTCCAAATATCAACAAATGACTTGCCTACTATGAGAAGGAAAATGGAAAGTATAGGAGCAATGAACTGATTTTAAAATCGATTTTTCAAATTTTGAGTAGATATCGAAGTAAAAACTCCAATAAAATAATTGCATCCGTGGGTAAAGCGTCGTGCCTTTTCGCGGAAAACTTTCGGGGTCGAATCCCAAGGTTAGATATGGACTTTGTGATTTCCCAATAGTAAAAATGTTATGAAGTAAAAATGTCAGTTATAGTCCGAGAGCCAGGTAAATATCAGGTCAATTATTTCTTCTCGAACGATAATTGGAGAGACGCATCAGGGAATAGTATTATTAAGCCTCGTGAACGTCAGCTGACGTTTCGTGGTTGGGATAAGCTTAAAGTTATATAATTTGTTGATTTATTCTAAAATGTATAAACGAAACGTCAAAGAACGAATAGAGTAAGGAAAACACAGAACACAGAGCTGAGCGCAGCGCACAAAACATAATTGCGTATATTGGTTGAGAATACTAGATTTTCATTTAGAATGCTAGGCTACTAAATTGAATCGAAAAGTACTAAATTTATTAGGATTCTACTCAAAATTCCAACCCTATAACACAACAGGTCCTTTGTAGCCAGATCATCGGTATAACTTAGACCAAGGCTGCCCAACCTCAGGCCCGCGGGCCACGATGTGGCCCGCGAACGAATTTTGAATGGCCCGCCTCCCGCATGAACAAGTTTAAAAATTAGCTGTCAAAAGTACATGCTGTTGGATGATATTATGGACTATTCACATACGTCAATTCGGGGTTTTATTTGAAGAAGATATCAGCGAATATAAAGAGTTACAACTGTACTGCGCTGTGAGATGGTTTTCAAAGGGAATAATGTTGAAAAATTTCTTCACCTTGAAAGAGCAGGTGTTGGAATTTATGAAAGAAGAAAGAATGTTCCATTTGGAAACTGATTCTCTGAAAAAAGAATCCTGCTTGAGTGATCTTGCATTTACTGTTGACATTATCAATTAACTCAATATTTTGAATCTAAAATCACAAGGCAAAAATTTTTCACTTCCGACCTCGCTTCCGACTATGTGTACTTTGATAAGCGGATTCAAAGCTGAATTGAATCAATGAATTTAGCCAATGAAAATATTGCCCACTTTCCTACACTCAAAGAAATGAAAGAGGAGCTCAATATCGACACTATCCATTGTACTAAGTAGAAATCTAAAATTAGATGCTTATTAATGTCGTTTCAGAGGAGTTCTAAAGTATAAAAACAAATTGACAAATTTTTGTGTATCCTTTTACCACCAGTTTAACTGAAATAATCAGTTATCCTGCTAATATTCAGTTGAAACTCACTAATCGTCAAAATTATTCTGCAATAAAAAAACTCTTCAAAAAAATTATTGTCAAAGTCAGAAACTTCTTCAGAAGAATTTGTATATTTTTGGAAACTGGTACCAAAAGAAAATTTTCCTGCAATAACTAACCTGGCCTTTCAATTTTTAGGTAGTTTCGGTTGAACATATGTTTGTGAAAAGATTTTTTCAAATCCGAATTACTCATATAAAAAATAAATATTTTTGTTTTTACTGTCAACATCTGATTTGACGCCAAATATAGGAAAATTAATGAAACAGAAACAATTTCAGAAATCACATTGATTGTGCCAATTTTTCAGTTTGATTTTAAATTTTGTCAATTGTATTTCTTTAAATAGCAGAATATGTTGTTTATACTATTATTTTAATTGAATTGTCAGTGGTCAGTGGCCCGCCTGTGATTTTCGAATCCTCCATTTTGCCCGACTGTTAAAAAGGTTGGGCAGGTGGGTTGCATCCCACTAAGTTACTAGTTCCTAACGGGCGTTAGAATCTTTATAACGCACTTGGTACATAAATAACTATTGTTCCCATATATATATATATATATATATATATATATATATATATATATATATATATATATATATATATATATATATATATATATATATATATATATATATATATATATATATTTATATATATATATGTATATATATATATATATATATATATATATATATATATATATGTATATATATATATATATATATATATATATATATATATATATATTTATATTCTTACTTTCAAAAATCGTGATCCAGGAGGTATGAAACGTAGATATTTAAAAATCACTCACGTCGCTCTATGTTGACTTCAAGAGTCTATTATCCTCGAGGAAAATTCGTCTAAAAACACAGGAAATGAAGGGAAGTTTAACTGCCCGTTGCAAAGTTGCGAATTGTTACTGGGAACTTTTGCCAACTCCAAGATGTCTAAGATGTGCAATTCCTTTCATTTACCTTAGAGTTCGTTATTTATTTAAATTTATGAATTTTTTTTAGTAGAATGTTCGTTGAACGATATAGATTTCTCTTTTTTTTTCTTCTTTTTTTTGATGCAAGAAATAGTTAAGAATAACCCCATTATATCAACGTCATCGTCAATTCTATTTGATTTTTTTGCCAATTTCATTATGTACTAGGTATAGGAATTTTATTGATTAAATGAAATTTCTCGTTTTTATTATTTAAAGGTAAAAATTTAATTGTCTGCAGAGATTACTCGGTACGTTTCTATTCAATCACATCAGGCGCCCGATGGAAATATTTCAAATGTAAACCTATTTTTATTTTTGAACGTACTCCCGCAACGACTATTCTCTTTTTTTATAGTTTTTAGGGAATTATAATAAAAATTACCTGGTAAATATCACACCAGTTTTCTACAAATACAGATGCAATTTCGATTACACTATAATTATTCAAGGCCTATAATTCATCAAAATTAAACACGTCATAGAACTTAAATCATCTTTGCATACCTATCTGACTCAAATGATCTAAACAATCCGGCCAAAACGATTCAGTATCTCCCATATCAATTAGAAAAATTCATAATAATTTTTAATATACCGTGATGACCTCAAATATCATATCACAGAACGATATACATCGGTTAAGATCATAGAAAAAAGCTTGTTGGGATACTGAAATAAATTAATTACAGGGGCCTCGGTAGACCAGCGGTGAGCGAGTACCACCTTGTACCGTTTGTTGACCGAGAATGTGGGTTCGAGTCCCACCTTGCTCTTGGGCGTTGTGTATTTCCTGAATTTAGTGGTTCTAGTTATGAGATTGAGTGTTGGGTAATGTACATTGTTTACAAGCCCATTGGCCGTTCGGAACCGACGTTAAACTGTAGGTCCCTCGAGTTAAAAAAAAAATTAATTACATTTACCACGTGAAATTTGGTTTGAAATTTTGATACAGTTCTATGGTTGCTGTATCAGTGTCATCCTTTTCGCTGTCGGTAACTGAGAAAGAAGAAGAATAATATGTATATAGATGAAGATAGCTGTTAAATCTTCTAATGAATAATTGTAATAGTTATGCTTCGTTGATGACACAGAAGCTTTTCATAATGATAATAGTAAATTCTCCTGAGTTGTGCTTAAATTGGATTAGTTTGTTTAGTAATTAATGTTACCAAGAATGATAAAACTAATTAGATCGAATTCCACCAAATGAAGATACGTTGATCTAAACAAGAAAAGTTGTGCATCTCGAAAAAGTAGGTACCTACTGCAAATAGGATAGATTAGATTTAGTCTAGTCGTTCAAAATGTTTTGTCATTATTATACATATAAGATTTGAGGCGATTTTCAATGAATTATATTCCACTTTTCATGTTATCTATTATATAAGGAAATGATAGTTTTGTTCTAGGCTATTTCTGATTAAGATGCTTAGTAATGTACCTACTAGCTGAAAATTTTATTAAACCATAATATAAACGTCGATTTTATAGAAGTTCAACGTCTATTGGTACCGTTGGAAAACTTTTTCTTTCGTTTCGAGATATATATATATATATATATATATATATATGGGTGTTTCCAAATTGTTGCGAATGTTTTTAGGGGGTGATTCCTTGTCGAAAATTAAAGGAGGTCTTTCATGTACAAAAAACCTCTTAGGCCTGTACTTGAAAAGTTACAAGTTTCAAAAAATGACGTCAAAAACAGGCCTCAGAGTATTTGTTTACATGAAAGACCCTCTTTTTATTTTCGACAAGGAATCATGCCCTAAAATCTTTAGCACTTATTTGGAAACAACCTGTATATATCGGATATCAAACAAAAACTCGAAAATTCGGCCCAGGAGGACTAAAACGGAAATAAAATCCATTCCCGCACTTCACTGTCAACTGAAAAATTTATTCTCATCCAAAAAGAAGAGAAGGAAAGTGCAAGTTTAACATTCGCACTAAAATTTAAACGCCTGTAATAAATCGTGTTGTTACTCGCACAATTTTATTTTCTACACTGCGGTATTTATTGAAGCCTCGAAAGTTAAACGAACGCACCAGTTTTCGTCAACCACAGAATAAATTAATCGAGATGTTATCTTACACAATCAGTTGGAAATTGAGCAGGAAGTTGGCATTCACATCCATCAATCATTATGAATGATTAGATCTTTGAGGGGAACTTTCGATGGCATAATAACCAGTTTAAATATTCGAAAATGCAATTTATAATTCGCACTTTACCGTCGAACAATTTGGTTTTAAAAAGTATCTAAATATTGGTTTGAAACATTTTCGCGCACGTTTCGCTACGCAAATTGTAATCATCAGGAATTAATGATGAAACTTTGGAATAATCATTAACAATCTCTCATACAAAATTAAGTTTTGATAATAATGAAAATAAATATAAGTTGCGTTCTATTTATTCTTGATTTGTTCTAAAAATGTATGTAACAATTTTTGGTAGACGTTTTTATAACTACTGAAAAGTGATTCTAATTAATTTCAATTACTTAGGAATTCACTAATCGATACACTGTGATTAACGGCTACAATGATATTGATATTTTTAATTGATATTAACATTTCTAATAGGTATAAAGCAGGGGCGGCTATTCGAAGGCGGCTAAGGAGGCTAAGCCTCCTTATCAATAATATTCCGTGTATCACTAATATATTATATTGAATAGTCAGCATTCAGCATATTCTTATTAATCAAAATCATATTATTTTATGCAGCTACCTTCTATTCAACCTACATTATAATATAATATAATTTATTAATTACGATAGAAGGTATTTACATTCACTGCTTACTGCATTTCATTAATTTCAAGATTTGATAACAACAGTGGCAATGCTGCAGAGGCTTAATAAGGTATAGACTCTTTCATTATTCCATATAGTAGTATTTATTATCAAAAAGACAATGTTTTTGACAATAAAATTAATCTATTTCATGAATTTTATACTTTTATGAACTCGGAGGTTAGGTTAGTAAGGTTAGAAAAAGTCAGGTCAGCTCAAGTTTTTGAAAATAAAAAGATGACCCAGCGACAAAATGTGACTTCATATTCGGCTTTTTCAGGCCAAAATAGGCTATAATCCGAAATTTCAAGAACATCGGTACAGTCTGTTGTATTATCGATAATTACCGAAATTATAAAAAAATAGATGTCTATACCAAAGAATTTATTTAAATTTTTTTGTTTAGGTCTAAATGTATATTTTATTTTGTTGTTATTTCATTAAGTTTTGTTTGACTTTTATGACAAGAATTTTATTTTAATCTATTTTTGGGAGGGGCCTATTTTATTTCTAGCAAGAAAAAAGTCTCACCTCCCCGTTGGTTCTTGCTGGGCAACAATTGATTAATTCCTCGAATAGGTACCTATTTAATATTTTAGGGTGCTTGTTTTACTTTGATTTTCTTTAAATTATAAGGCGGTTGACCTTGAAATCCTAAAAATTTTCGCCTATGGTGTATTTTTTAACACCTCTTGTAGCCTCCTTGAACCAACCCCTCACGAGCCGCCACTGGTATAAAGTTTAAAAGATCTGGGTAAACATTTAAAAAAAATTCAAAGTATTGAACAAAATAAATTGAGTAGCACGCGTTTCTCTCTAGTTCTTGTTGCACATTTCTTTCGCATTTACGAAATTAGTCCCAATTAAACCCCACACACCAGGAGTTAAGATGTGGCACTTTAAAAAAAATTATTGCGCGGTTTTATGAAACCACGATGCAAGTGAAACTTTTTTTCGGTTTGTAGGCATTCAACTAAAAATATTTAGGAAATTATTTGATTTCGGGTATTAAAATTGCGTTTTCAATCTTAACTTAATTTTCGAAAAATGGAAATGATAATGGGAAATCAATTGTAGACAAAATATTGAATTATAAAATTTAATTTCAATTTGCGTATTAGAGTACGGAAAACATAATCAATACAATCATTCAGATGATAGACGCATATTAAAAACTATGAGCAATATTTATTTAAATCACTAAATGTATCGTTATCCATCACGGTGAAGTGAATAATAAAAAAACATTTACATTAATATAGGCGAATCAAAATAAGCGCTACGCCGCCTGGTGACAATCAGAATAACTAAAAATCTTGACATAGTTCTTATGTTCTCCTTTGTTTTGTGTTTGTTTTGTGTGATTTTTTACAACAAATATTTATTATTTGCAATCATTTTGAAAGCTATGAGTCGTTCGAATCGTTATTGTTCAGTTCCTCAGTGTTCTTCCTGGGCAAAGAAATGTTCAAACGTGAATTTCCATGCTTTTCCTCCAGCTGGTGATAAATATCGTGTTTGTGTAGAAGGGAAAAAGGAATACACCTAAAGTCTACTTTGTGTGATCTGATAATTACAGATAGTGCTCTAAACAGTTTCACTGGTCTCAATAATATAAAACTATTAGATACAATAGTAAAAGCAGTACAATCTGTTAACAGTGATCAACGGTCACATAGAATCACAATCAAACAGCGTATTGTTTTAGTATTGACAAAATTGAAATGTGACCTTACATATGTGACATTATCTCTTTTATTTGGCATTTCACAAGAATTATGCCAAAAATATATTTATGAAATGCTACCCATTATGAGTAGAGTTCTTAATTGTGTCATAAGATTCCCAGAATATTCTGAAATACAGAAAAACATGCCAAACTGTTTTGAAAATTTTCAAAATACTCGAATCATCTTAGACTGTACAGAAATTTTCATACAGAAACCAAAGTGCCTTTGCTGCAGGATCAGGTTTTACTCTCAGTATAAATCTAATAACACAGTGAAATTCATGACAGGTGTTTCTCCTGGAGGTTTAATTACTTATATTAGTGAACCATATGGGGAAAGACCATCTGATAAAACGATTTTCCAACAAAGTGACTTAATTTCAAAGATAGAAAGCTCACAGGGTGCTATTATGGTGGACAAAGGTTTCTTGATAGATGATATTTGCCAACAGTTTAAAATAAAGTTGATCAGGCCACCATTTTTGAAAGACAAAAAAACAATTGACTACAGAAGAAGCATTGTTGAATGCCAAAATAGCAGCCGCTAGAGTACATATTGAACGAATCAATCAGAGAATTGAGATATTCATCTCATGATCTAACCTAAGATTTCTCTCAATTTGGCTACAAAACAAATGATGATAATCACCTACCGCCTCAATAGCAATGATAATACATACACAGTAACACACTCGTTCACTAAAGAAGCCTGAAAAGTCTTTGCATTTATGGTAAAATTATATTTCAAAAACACAAATAAACACACAACAAATACAACATAAATATTCCAATGTCAATATTTATAGTTCTACGACTGGCCACATTGGCGCTGCATTCTTATTTTTAGATGCCTATTCAGATCAAAACACAGAAATACCGCGGAACACTTGCACGAATAATTGAGAATATAAACACGATCAGCTGATTGAGCGCCGCCATATTGGCCTTGGCTGCTCTGCCATGCGCCTTGCGGCTGTAATGCGAGTCGCGATAGATGGACGAAAAATTTTGGGGCGATAGAATAAAAGTTTCACTTTAATAAATTCTAATCAGAATAATTATTTTTTCACGACACCTTCCTTTTTCAATTGAAACAGACTACTGTAGTCGAACAGTAAAATATTCGGGGGATACCTCGAACTTGGATTTACGCAATACTTATAATCAAGAATTCACTTTCTAGTTGAATGGCAAAGAAATTAATATCGTTGTCGGAACTATTACGTAGATCGTAGTGAGCGGAGAAAGCACCTTGAAGTTGTTCGTCAAATGTTCAATGTTACAGAGACTAAAGAATAATTAATTAAAAGTAGTAAAATAGTGAAGGTGAAAAAGTATAACTTATATTCAAATTAATTACGTTTTATTGCTAATACCAAGAAATATCGAGAAATAGATGAATGCATTCCTTTTATAATATGAAAATTTAAAAAAAAAACTAAATCAAGATGTAAATGTAAGTATCTGCAACAATAAAATGAGATCAGAATAATAAATAACTTGAAAAATAAATTTAGTCAGTTAAAATAATAAATTCAAATGGAAATAGCACGTATTTGAAAAATAAATTTAATTAATGAAAGTTCAAACAAAATAAAAAGAAAACAATAAAATTCAATATTTTATTTTATTTTTAAAATGCCATTCATTTAGTAGCTTCGATTCATTTTTTTTTTCAACCCAGTTTCAATTCAATATTTTCACTAAATTGGAAGTTATTTTTCTCAGCTCTTATTGTTCAACTTATTAATTGATCTCAATTGAATTAACTTTTTCAGATACCTATATTTTCAACTCATTCATTTACTTACTTGTTTAAATTTTCAGATACAACTTTTTCCCTATATGTTACAGACTACTTTGAAATATGTATAATTTTGAAAACTATCAAAAGCAGGAAAATTCTATATTTGATACCAACTGTAGTAAGAAATTCTGAATTCTACAAACTTTTATACTTATATCAGGTAGGTATATATAATTCAGAAAAACATTTACCAAAGTTACTCTGGGACATTTTACTTGAGCATAGAAAATAAAAGAAACTGAAAATTGTTAGTTAATTACATACCTCCATTAATTTCAACTGTATTTGAATTCGTGTATTAGGCACCTTCCAACGTTGATAAAATTAGGAACATTTCAATTTCATTGATGCAATAATTTTCAATTTAAACTACGAGAAGTGAGAATTAAAACCTTCGTAAATAGGTATATATCCTTAAGCACGCCTAAAACAAAATCAAATCTGTGTAACTGAACATAGAAAATAGTATGCTTATTTCTCGCCGTGTTATTTTCAAATTTACAAACAATATCATAAAATAATGAATAGGTATAATGAATTGATATTCCAAAACAGGCGTTCATAGGTACCAAAATAGCATTCACCTTGGATTTCCCGAAATGGCGCTCAAAACTCCTATTTTAAACTCAGATGACAATCATTACATTCATGCCTCATTCCAAATCCGTCTCGATTTATGAGCACTTACTATTTGTTTGCAGTTTTGACATCTCCAAACTCGCGAATATTGGAATTTATCGAAGTTTGACAGATGTGTTTTAGGTTAGGTTCAATCGATTGTCCATTGAATACAAATCTGCGTGCACCGGTTTCGTTGATATTCTTTAATACTACGCTAGCAAACTATTATTAAACCTTTTCGCTTGGTTTTAAAACGGTAACTGTAGTATTTTCTAAAGTGAACGCTGATAAAGAAGGATTTTGAATGAAGGAAAGCAGTTTGGCGAGAACGCAGGCACGTACTCAATTTATTCTGATGGATGCAAGATGTAATAATTAAAGCTTATGTTAAGTAAGACTACGAGGAAAGTTTCGAGGTGTGAAAACCCCGAATTAATTTCATTATTTTTATAATTACGTGCTCTTATCACAGAACAATTCGCAGAATTTTGAAAGCAAGATAATTCTTTTCTTCCTTTGTTCCAAATAATATTTATGAGTTTGATATACGTGAAAAACACTAATCATTGGGAATTATTAAAACTAAATTAATAAAATATATAAGAGACAGTTCTTAAGAAATGATAAAATGTAAGTAAATTCGTGTTTCTTCTTCATTTCATGAGTAGATTATCATAAAGTGTTTTATCATTATCTCCAAAAGCGAAAATTGTATCAACTGAAATTATTCTGGAATGTTAGATAAGTTTTACTCAATATAAAAACTGAAGTTCTAGCAGCCAAGATATTTTACTACTTGTCAATTTCAGCTTTAAAATACATTTAGTACGTGTTTAATAAAATTTTAATACAATTTTTTTTATTCTTTAAATGCCTCTCATAGGTATATTGTCTCATATCTTTGTTACCTACAAACTTATTTTATTCTTTTAAAGCATATTCCGTTGGTTTGGTTCAAAAGTCTTTATGAACTCGATCCAGCTCTGTTTAGCATATAAAATTATAGAAAACATAAAATACCTATATCAAAATAAAATATAGTTGTTGTTGCCCCTTAATCAAAATCAAACTTGCCTATCGAACTGATAATCAGGTATTGCTACTAGAAATTCACATTTTTCTCGCAATAATATTTTCCGATTCAACTTTCAGAACTCCAGATTTTCATAAATTATGAAAATCCCAACTGAATTCACTAGAATTGCAAAAGTAAACAACAGACAGAATCCTTTCTCAACTTAATATTTTTTTCGAATAAATCAGTTACTAAATTGATATAATAATTCACTCCAATACACAAAACATTCAAAGGAAACATTACTGAAACCATTAACTATTGTAATTGTTCAATAAACTTGCTGAATGAGGCCTGAGGTATCCTCCATAGCCTGAGGGTACCTTTTTTTATTGTTATTTTCAAAGTTCTCGCCAGATGGCGATGATGGGCTAACATAAATCGCAACTGTCAAATCGTAAAACAGAATATGTTGCATGTGATCAAATTGTCACTGGTGCTGCGATTTCAAAACTTGTGATTCTGGACACAATTTACGAAAATATTGAGAGACGATAAAAAGTTCATATTTTATGAAGAATAAGTAAGTATATTTTAAAAGTGGCATTTTGCAGTCTTTCGTGAGTAGATTTAGAGTAAAGATAATTTGAATTCGTGGGCAGATACCTTTGAAAATCTGCCTTTAAATTCATAATAGTTCTAAATATTCACAAATATCATTAAACTTAAAAATTTAAACATTAAAATGAAACAAAAAATTAACTAAAAGATAACGAGATGGTATTCAAAAAAATTGTATTCAAGTAATTAGGAAGTCTTCCTAGTAGAATGTTTAATTCGAATCACTGACCATAATATTATAAACAATTATGACGATACCTTCCTCAAATATATGTGAGAATTCCGTCCATGATTTACCTTTGGAGTTCTTGCCATTAATTTTTCGTCGCTTGAATTTTGATGAGCAGAACATTAAATATCTATTAAATTATTATCTCAGTTTGCGTTGGGAATAATCAATTGAGTATAAAAGGATGACGTGAATATAATTTGTGAATTGTCGGACCATTATTAAGATTATGAATCTGATATTTAAAAAAGACAGTTAAAAAATTAAGTACCTATATCAGAATAAATTAATCAGATAATTCTAGAAACTTAAAAGTAGATTCTTTCATGAACATTAATATAGAAACAGCCATAAAGTAATTTCATTATAAATTATTGTCACAGAATTATTAAAAATGTATAATTAGCTAAACGAATAAAGGCAGAGAGATGTTAAATATATGAATATATATATATATATATATATATATATATATATATATATATATATATATATATATATATATATATATATATATATATATATATATAATATTGTCTTTTAATGTAAATAAAGTGGAAATTAATTTTTAATAAGCGTGATCTTATTTCTTTTAAATAACAAAGTAAAGAGATGGAAAAAGCTGAAACACGCGTGCTCAATTAAAACAACATTTCATTTAAATCTCATATTATATATAATAAATATTTGGGTCAAGTTTGATATTTGAATGAAAAAATTACGAGGAACTAACAATATTGTATATTAAAACAAGGTCTGCACAAAAAAAATTGGTATAATGTTCATTTATTTCCCTTTTCATTATAATTCCGATCGTTCCAATTATTATTATTTTGGTCCAAATGATAATTAAGCACTAATTGAATTCGGTGCAAATAATACAAATCTTACTGACGTACTTGATACACAAATTCATTTCGAAAAGTTTTTAATTCTCCTTATAATTGAAGAGGTAGTTTCCTGTTTCAAAAGTGCAAATGCAATAATAAAAGAATTCATAATTATCATTTACACCATACAAGTTATCAATTTTCTCTTCGCAATTGCATGTGATTACAATATTCACAAAATTAATATTATTATACCGTTTCATCATGTCAAATTCAGAACAGGAAACTTCCTGGTTTCAGCAATAGATTTTATATATTGATGAAACTTCAACAACGATTATTGTGTCAATTCTTATATCTACGAAAGGTACTGTTGGTTGCCTACATGAGCAACTATGTAAATCGAAACTATCAAATTATTTATTGTTCCCATTGAAATGGTCAAAATAATTAGAAATTGATTCAGAGTTTCGCTAACTTTTATTACCGTTTATATACCAATGATAATATTGATAATAAAAATGAATTCCAGACGGTAACTAAGCAACGTCAAAAAAAAACAAAATTAAGTGTTTGCAGGGTAACTGACAATTATGAATTTCAACAGAAAACTCAAGAAAATGAAATACAAAATTAAGAAGATAACACAACATAGAACTAACAAAATCAGATTAAATTTTAAATAATAGTGAACAATTAAAATGTGAACAAATTTAACGTGTCTGAATATTATTAATGTATATATATATATATATATATATATATATATATATATATATATATATATATATATATATATATATATATATATATATATATTTATATATATATATATATAGATATATATATATATATATATATATATATATATATATATATATATATATATATATATATATATATATATATATATATATATATATATAAATATATATATATATATATATATATATATATATATATATCTATAGGAATATGAATGAGTTGATACCAGTAATAAGAAACAAGCTAACCAAGTGTTTGGCAAAGTGTGTGTTTGTTTATGTCTCTATATATTTATTTTATAATAGATTTATAATTACTTTATGGTTTTGAAAACAAAACGTGTATTTTAATGACTTGAATTTTGGATATATATATACCTATATATATTCATGTATATGTTGAATAAATTCATTTTTACGGAAATTACACAGCTGATATCAAAATTATTTCAAATAAAAGCCTGCTTCATGAAAAAACGCTTAAATATGCCAAGTTTAGCGACGTTGGGTTACACAGTGTTGTTTAGCGTTCTTCTATATATATATATATATATATATATATATATATATATATATATATATATTATATATATATATATATATATATAGTGTTTTTCAAATTGTAATAATGTTTTGACTTAAAAAAAAAATAATAATGATGACAATAATTTGTTGAATGTAATTTAATTCACCTTTTGGGCAGTTATTGCCATATGTGTTATAGATGCTATGTGTTTTTATCTTAGGACTTAAGTTGGTCTGTTGTAAATTTTTTTTCGTACCTACTATACTTATTGTATTAAATTACCATATTACTTTTATTTGACGTGTGTAAGTGCAAATTGTAGGATAACATGAATAAAGTATCTATCTATCTATATTTGTTTTTTTACTTTCTTCTCGAGATGATTTTCAGTAATCCGCATAGAAAATTAAAAACTAAATAGAATAGCTGTGATATCAAGTCTAATAATGCATGAAATGAATAAGTTATCTATCTCTAAACTGCTTCGTTGTTTTTGATCATACTATAATTCTGAAGTATACTAACATCCAAAACAAATAATTCTTCTTAAATTCATGTATTTGTCATCTGCTTTGACCGTCATAAAGTTCTAAGGAAAAACTAATTGGTGATTTAAGTAGAAATTAAATGAATGGGGATACTAGGAACCAAATAAAATATTTATTGTACGATAAAAATATGAACATATGAACACAATATTTTATATCAAATAAATAAAACATTTAAAATGAATAATCTTCATTCAACTCGAACTGTAAAGGCAAAATAGCTTTCAAACTTGTGACTAGAACATTATTTAAATTAGGGTTTGCTAAATAAAGATCAATTTCATTGAATTCACTCATAAATTGACGACAGCCTCCACAAGGTGGTGTAAATGACTTTTCCTGATCTGCTATGATGGCAACAGCTCTAAATTTACGTTTCCCCGAACATATCGCAGCACCAAATGCTGTTTTTTCTGCACATATTCCTATGGGATACGAAGCATTTTCAACATTACATCCTCTGAATATCTCTCCGTCTTCACATAAGACCGCCGCACCCACCTTGAAATTACTATAAGGTGAATATGATGATAATCGTGCTTCAACAGCTTCTCTCAAAAGATTCTGAATGTCGGCACCTGTGGAAAAAGTCGAAATTAAAAATTACGCACATTTATTTGCACAGTTTTGGCATAAATTTTGTAGGTCTTACTGAGGTTTTTCATCTTTTGTATTGAGCGAATACTGTTTTGTTCTGCCATTTCTCCTTATATTGTATTGCAGGATATGTCTAACTATACTAGATTATCTAAAAGAATTAAGGTGGAGTCGTAGTAGTATTTCATTACGTGTCTGCTCAATTAATTTATTAAACATAATTATTGACATAACGATAACTTGATTAAACGGTAAACAAATATATAATCCACTGATTCCACAATCCACATCCACAATAATACTGTTTAGTAGTGTTTAGGTTCTTGGAATGTTCCTGTCCTGTCATCTGTCATAAATTATAAACTACATTAGTAATAACACAGCTTATTCTCTGTGGTTACTGGTTTACGTTATAACAAAGAAAATAGTTTATTTTCGGTACAATTGAAATGTGTTGATGATTTAATACATATTTTCCACAATTTTTCACCTAATATATTCTAAAAACAATTACATATAAAGCTTTACAGTCTTTCGTAATTCATTAGTTCTTACCGTATAGGTACTGAAAAAAGTTCACATGAAATCTTTTTTTTTATCGTAATTTACCAAATATTTTCGTAGTTCTAAAAGTCGATTTTTAATTATAATTTAATGCAAAAGACATTCAGAATTTCTGGAAAATGCAAATTGAAAAATTATTAAATTTTATCTGTACAGTGTTTTGAAAACTTAGTAATGATTTTTATGAATATTCCAAAAAACAGATTAATCACTTTTGCAAATTCAAAAAATCGTTTGTTTGATGATCATATAATACTTTGTACTGTTATAGTTCTCAAGATCTATAAGTTTCTGATATGATGTAGGGAAATTGTACAATTATAGGGAAAACATAATAAGCGATACGCCCCCTACCGGTGTCGAATATTACTAGAGCATGGGAGATAGATTGCTTTGTTTACATCTGTTTACGTGTATTTTATATGAGAAGTTGTTGAGTTTTAATTGTATTTTGGATCGTTTACAAACGTTCAGAAGAAATGAATCACTATTGTTGTGTATTCTATTGTTCATATTGGGCAAACAAACCGAATATATCTTACATACCTTTCCGAAAGCTGGACAATTCAAAGTTGCATTCCAAACAAAGTTGGGAAACAAGGAAATGATGGACAGAAGAAAGGTGTCGATTCATAACTTGAAGATTGAAAAAAAAATGTCTGCACATAAGAGAGTTGTTCTTTACAGTTTACTGAGAATAATTATTTTCCCTGCAGTAAGTTTGTGGATTTTTGCATATAGAATTATACCAACTAATGATGTGCAATTTTCAGCTAACCAAAAACATAGAGTTTTTGAAGTCCAATGCTATTCCAACGAAAATTCTTCCACTTTTATCGGAATCTGAACCTGGGCCATCATCCAGAGATTCTAGATTATTGTATTTTCTTTCATGTAACAACCAGAGATACTATTAAAATAATAATAACAAATGATGTATATTTGCACAACCAAAATAACAGTTTATCATAACATCAAGAATATGAAATAAATCTGGACTCTATAGCTAGGTAAAAACTAAAATATTCAATTATATAATCAGGAAAACAGAGATTCTATCAAAAAAAACAGACTCTCAGAAGTCTACCGTACTTTTAGGATAGCTGTTATACGTCAGGAAAATTCAAAAAATATAATAACTTATTACATTCAAACCATTCAAGCAGAGTATTTATATTAATTCTTCTTTTATTTCATGTTGTTTCTTTCAGTTTAGCTGGTAAGTACTTAGTTTTGTCCATTATACTCAAAAATTCTTCAATTCGTAATGAAAGTAGACATGTCAGAGATGTTATCTTGAAACTTTTGAAAGTTTTTTTATTTTTTAAATAAATAGGTGTTCTATCATACAGCCTTTTCATGAGGTATACATAGTTCCTTCAACCAATTAATTTATTCGTCCTCTACTTTATTTTATTATTGATTTTCATGTTCAATGATAAAAACTCAGTGTAAATTTCAACTTGATGTAGGTAGGTTATCTACTGTTGAACAGAGATAAAATTGTCCTCGATCCAAACACAATATATCACAGGAAAATACAAAGTCCAAAAAAACACAAATTGCGACGATAAACGTTCGAAAACTCAAAACGAAATGAACGTAAATACCATTACAACCAATGTAAACAAACAGCTAATCTCCCATGCTCTAGTACCGACAGTGTTGCCAACTATAAAATTTCAGAATTCTCAAGTCGTACCCTCAAAATTCACCAGATTTCACCAAATTTGAGATTCAAAATATATCATTAAAAATTAGGCCTGTAAAAGTAACGAAAAGTTTGTTACCCGTATGTATTCGTTACTTTATGATAGAGTATTCGTTACTTTCGTTACTTCCGTATAAGGAAAGATTTGAACGCTTAGTTTTCGTTATCGTTACTTTCGTATGTTTCGTTACATTCGTTATCGTTACTTTCGTATAAGATTCGTTAGTAGTTTACTTTACAGATATACCGTATATACGTTAGTTTCGTATGTTTCGTTACATTCGTTATCGTTACTTTCGTATAAGATTCGTTTGTTCCGTATAATATAACGATAATTTGAAAGATTTAAGCTCATATTCCTTATTGCATTAATATTTATGTGTCGTTATTTATATTTAGTATGATTTATTGGATTATAGGACACTTTCCTGTAGGCTAGGGTTATAGATAGCTGATTGCATTTTATTAATTACAATAAAATTCATGGGCATATTTGTAGGAAACACCATTGATGCATATTATTACTGAAATAACGGCTTTTGAATTTTTTTGGTTTTTTTTTCAAATTATTCAACAGAATTATCCAAAGAGGATATTATTTTGTAATAATTTCAAGACTCAAAACTCATTATTTTCAAATTGTTCATCTCCCCTTTATATTAACTCTTTGTTCAATTGCTTCTAAGATTTGAGCCTTATTTTATATAACATTTTGAAATAAAATAATTTCACATAAATTGGTTTCTGCAGATTACTTTTATTAGGGTAAAATTGATGTTCATTTAGTTATTTGTTAGTCTTTGAGGCATCGATTACAAGCCAAGTAATTGAATAATTCCAATACGGAATCAGAATCCTGTCTCGGTAGATGGTTTATTGGAGGACAAAATACCGACAAACACTGGCAAAATGGTATTTTTTTAAGGTATGTGAATATGATAATTTTTTTGTGATTTGAATTTTAAAATTTTTTTTAGAGGTATGTCTTGTTTTTTTTTCGTGTTTTTCTTTATACTTATTGAAAAAAAATTATTATTATCAAATATGTGAGTGTTTAACTGATGTAATATGTAGGAAAAAAGTAAAGTAAAGTTCGTGTGACTTGTGGTGGTCATCTTTTCACTCGTACATCTAATAAAAATTAAACATCTGACGTCACGGTTATCTACCTTAATAATTATTACCCAAAGATAAATTTTAATTTTTTTATATGATATTCATAAACAGAACAGTAGTACAAATACATGCTCAAAGTCATGCGCAAAGGAAAAATGCGAAAGTAACGAGTAACGATGCTAGTTCGAAAGTAACGAATCGTTACTTCGAGTCTAATGAAGTATTCGTTACTTAGTAATGAATACATACGGTTTGCCACAGCTCTATTAAAAATGGATCTGATGAACTTAAGGTCACGGACACATGTCGTAATTCCTTAGGGCTTAGTTGGAAAGAGGGGTTATATTTAAAATTCGCTTATTATTGTATTTTTCACAGAATTAAGCGGGTTTTAAACATTAAGTGTTAGAATTAAGGGAAAGGGTGTAAAACTGCAAAAATAAAATACCTTGTTTTACCCGGGCTGCTCATTATTGCAAAAAATCGGTTATATGCACTTGCCCTATTTCTATTGGAACAAAGTTTGTTTTGAATAAACAAGTACTATAGAAATTTGACACAAAAGAGAATATTAAAAATATTTATTAAAAAAAACAATTGTTTACAAGTAAACTATGAAAAAAATGTCTTATTCTGAGAACAAAAATAAAATACAGTCATACAACTTCTTAATAATAATATTTTTTAAGTAAGAGATAAATAGAACTAGAAAACAGATAAAAGTTGGGTTATGTGTTATGTTCAAGCTTAGACTAGGTTCAAGGGAAGTTGAAGCTCGGATGTTGGCACTGTTGGAAATGCTGGAATTGGCGCGCGGTGTTGCCTGTTGATACTTAAACCAACGTTCCAACGGTCGCAGCAAGCAAAAACACCAACTACAATAGTAGTTGGCGTGGCGCCACCTCCTGCCGCTGCAAGCGCCAGCATCGTTTTCAATTTCACTAGATATTCTCCAAATGAAATCAGAAATACACCAGCTTTGAGACACTCCTCAAACTCTTCTTAAAATTCTCTTTAGCACACTAAAATCCGCCAGTTTTGGTGAAAAATACACCGAGTTTGCAACACTGAGTACCGATATTAGCCGTTCCGGCGCTACAATCTTAATTTCGGACGCCTAAAGATTTAATTTTTAAATGTACCGTAGTTCAAATGACTCGGCTACTCGTGACTAGTCGTGACTGTTGTGACACTGATTGACAGAAAATTGTAAAGAAAAAAGAATAAAAAGATACTAAAAAAGGCTGTGCGGGTTTGCTCAGAATCTGATAACAAAAATTCTGTTCATTTTCGGATAAAGTTGACGTGGTATATGATCAATCGCAATTTCAAAGTATACAATTAAGAAGTCGAAATAGGATTATGTAATTCGAAAAATAAGATATACATTTTTGGTGAAATATAATCATATAAAGTACCTTTACTGTTGGTTTAACTTTAAATTGTGTGCTAAATATCTTTTCTCAACATAAGTAAATCTTTTTTTGTGAGTTTGTTGAATGAAGAAACAAATGGGGGTTTCAGGACTTTTCAGAGTAGCTTTTATCTTGTTCATAGTTATTGAGTTGAATGAGAGCTTAAATAACTTCAGGTTGTCGTGTCCAAGGTTATACGAACATACTTTCAAAGGATATATACCTAGAGGCAATCTTTCAGCAGGTAAGAAGATATATTATCACCTAATGGTATTATGGAATAACAAATTTTAAATAATTTTTTATAGGAACATTTACACCTGTGGAAACTGTTTCTGACTTAAAAACTTGTGTTTTGAAGTGCTGTGAAGACGGAAAATGCAATGTAGCCTTTGTAAATGAATTGAAATGTTATCATATTTCGTGCACTTCAAATGATTTATGTTTACCAATATTACATAATGATCCAGACATTAGAAAAAATGTATATATGGTTTTGGTGAAACCTGTTGACGATGAAGATAGTTGGGAAGAAATCTTGAACTCTCAGGGTGAGTAACATGATGTTGAAAGTTTTCATATAGTACTACATTTAAAATTCTTCAGATTTTCCTGATGAAACAAAAAGCAAGTTTTACTTTAAGCCAGTCGATAGAAAGAAACTACAACAAGCTTATAAGGACTTCTTAGTTGATGAGTCGTATGGAGATCCTTATGATTGTGATGTAGGTGAAGATTCTTGCTTAGAAAATGAAATATGTGTTCCTAGCCAAAAACGATCATCGTTAGGTAAGTACTCGCTTTAGTTTTTCTCACTTAATTGGTTAGATATATTGCAAATTAATTTTTAAACTATGAATTTGAGGTACATTCTTCATTTTGTTTACAGGGACATGTGAATGCAAAACAGACTATGTACGAAATAGTCAGGGAACATGTGTCCTGGCTTCTGCAAATCGCATAAAGGATAACATTTCAGACATGATAACTGAAAGAATTCTTGAAGTAACTACCAATAGAACTATACCTGTTACTAGAAAACCTCTTATTGTTTCTTGTGAAAACAAAGAAGTTAGATTGCCAAAAGATGAAGTTACTCTGGTAGCTAGAGTCTCTCCCGAAGAAACTGATGAAAAATATCAATATGAATGGACGTCTCTGAACCAGCCAAGTGGAAGTACTGCTGTTAAACATCAAAATGGTGGTCAGTTGCAACTTAGCAAACTCTCAGAGGGGATGTATACTTTCAAAGTAAGCACTTAACGTTAATATTATCAACTTAATACATTATCCTTTTTTTCTTACAAAGGTTAGTATTTCTACTGCTAAGGCATATGGTGAGACTTTTGTGAATGTGACAGTACTACCAGCTTCTAGAATAAATAAACCACCTCAAATTGTTATAACACCGGCTAACCAAACTATAAAACAACCTAATTTGGCGGCAGTTTTGGATGCTTCATCTTCTACCGATGATGATGGAATTACATCTTGGCATTGGGAACTCCAGCAAGGTCCTTTAGGTATGAATATTGAAGATGAATTGAAATTTTTTTTATAACATATTTGTTTATAGGATACCAACCACAGTTGAGTGATAGTCCAACTTTACAGTTGAACGACTTGACTAAACCTGGGAATTATACCTTTAAATTAACTGTTACCGACACGGACAAAGCAATTAGTACTAGTCTTGCCAACATAACAGTACTAAAGAGTAATGACTATCCACCAGAAGCAAATGCAGGTATTTAAAATCAATATAAAATTGCTGGTATTTTTAGATATTGATTCTAAGAAATGTTGCGCAAATTCTGCCAATCTTTTGAAATGTTGTTTTGTTTTTTCCTTCAAATCTCATACTGCAAATCGAAACCATAGCTTGGCAATATTTTCAGGAGAGGACAAGATAATTTATCTGCCCCATAATGCTATAACATTGAATGGAAACCTCAGTACCGATGACCATAGTATTAATACGTGGGAGTGGATCAAGAGCCCCGATGATGCACAAAAGGCTGCGGACATGCAGGATACTAGAACACCCTATCTACAACTGTCTAATTTGGAAGAGGGGATGTATACGTTCACTTTGAAAGTGACTGACAGTGCAGGACAAAGTAGCACAGCTCAGGTGATTATGAAAAAATGTTGAACTATCATATTTGGCATAAGAATGATTAGTGTGATATAAAAGTGTGAAAAAAAATTGTCCTTTTGAAATTCCATATTGATGATATCTGATGACATATGATTTTGACATGGTACAAATTCCAAAATTATAGAATAAAGATTTTGTTTTTTCACTTGATTAGTTTTTCAGGACTTTATTAGTTTTAATATAATCAGACTTCATCTGTCATATCTGATATTTCTCTATTTTTAAAGCTTTTTTATGTATTTCGTGTTCTTCAGTCATTCTACAAAAGGTTTAATTATTCTGCTTCTTAAATTCACATTATAGTGTTGAGGAATTATTAGATATTTACATAGTTCACGGTTTTAATTATTGAAGGATCCTGTCAATAGATGAAAATTTTAGATGATTTCTTTTTCGATAGGTCCATGTATTCGTAAAGCCCCCTACGAATAAACCACCAGTTGCGGAAGCTGGTAAGAACGTTACAATCAGCTTGCCCCAAACGTGGGCAGTACTAGATGGCAGTAACAGTACAGACGATAATAAGATCGTCAGTTTCAAATGGGAACAAATCGAGGGACCTTCGAAGGTCGCTTTTCATCCAGAAAATGCTAGTGTAACTAACGTCACAGATTTGACAAAGGGAACATACACGTTGAAACTGAGCGTAACTGACGACAACAATAATGTGGCCGGCGATTTGGTTTACATAATAGTGAATCAAAGTAAGTGGATTTGCAAAGATATTGAAGCTTTTAGTTTAGATTTGTATTAAAAGTGTGAGTTTTGTACTGTAGAAGGGGGGTTATTCGACCAACATGAAGAGTTGTGAATAGATAATGAACACGTAAACTGGGTACACTTGTGGATAACTAAATTAAGAGAATTGATTAGTATTAAGTGTATAATTCAAAATTATAGCAGAGCTTTTTCGACTTTTTGTCATCATCAGTGCTACAAGTCAGGAAGTACTATCAGACAAAGTTGAAAAATCCATCCAGACATCAAATCTAAAAGAAAATGTGCCAAGAGATCTCGAAATTATCAAAGACCATGTGGACATGTCAAACTTACAAAATAGACGTCATGCAAAATCGATGACGTCTGTCAACATAAGTTGACAGATGTCAACTTGAGTTGACAGATATCAACTTTGTGGGATAGTAGGTACTTCCTGTGCCTGACTTGTAGCACTGATGATGACATATAGTCGAAAGCGCTCTGCTTGAATTTTGGGTTATACACTTTATAATAATCAATTCTCTTGATTTGTGCAATTCATTCCATGAATCTACACGATATATGAGTTCCTAGTTTCTTGCATATACTGAAAATATCATTACGTTAAATTAATTTCCCTGCTTTGATATATTTTGAAGTGAAACTTCTTTAGCACCGTTGTGATTTCAAACTTCTTCGGTTCTCCTTAGATAAGAATCAAAAGCCAACTGCGAACGCAGGTCCAGACTTCGATATCGAGTTACCTAGAAACGTCATATACGTTAACGGAAGCGGCTCCACGGACGATTGGGCGGTGGTCAAGTGGAAATGGACGAGGGACGACCGATCTCTAGCACTGGGTAATATCGCGGAAAATTCCGACGACGGACCGATCCTCATAATCACAGACATCGCAGTCGGAACGTACATTTTCAATCTGACCGTGTTCGACAAGCAGGGATTGAGCGACACGGATTCGGTGACCATAAACGTCAAGCACGACTCGAAGTTGTTCCATTTGATCGAGAGCGTTATCGACGTGGATGCCAATTATTTGACGGAGGCCCAGTACGCCATCTTGAAGGGGAAATTCGCACTGCTGATGCCGGACGGTTATAAAATGATTGTGAGTATTGACAGTCTCATTCGGAGAAAAAAATACCAAATGGCAATTTCAGAAGTTTACCCACTTATATGCGAGAAAAGTACAGTATTTAACAGTTTAACACACTTGGGCAAACCTTCTGAAAACCTGAAATTGTTTCTTCATAAAGGAAATTTCGAAGTTTCATATAAAACCAACAATAGCATTGGAAAATTGATTAAAAAAAAACAAATCTAAAATTCATAGAGATGAACGTACTGGCGTTTATAGACTCAACTGTAACGATTGTGAAAAATTCTATATAGGACGTACAATTAGAAATTTCAGAACTCGAATACACACCAACGTAGCTATATTAAGCAGAAAACTGACTCTAATTATGCGTGCCATCTTATTCAAGAAAACCATATCTTTAATCTCAATTATATTATACTTATAACAATTAGAAAATAGTCTCCACAAAACCAACTGTTGCGAATCCTTTTACATCAGTAAATATAAAAATTCCGGAAACCTAGTGAACGACCAGTTGAAGTAAACCCTTCTCCTCTTCTTAATCTTTTCAATATACCTACCAATTATGGTGCTAGTAGGTCAGTGTCAATCTCATTGTGTATATTATTCGATTAAGAATGTTATATGTTTCGTACTTGTTTATAAACAAGCTACAATTACGTGAGGCCAAGGTCGCATGTCGTTGGTATCTTTTTAATTTATTCTATTAACGGTAGTCCCAATTACAATACATTCACTACAAAGACAGTAATATATCCTAAAACTACTTAAAACCTAAATTAAAGTAATATAAAGAAATATAAATATACATCATTATTATTAACAAACAACTTAAAATGTATAATTTAATTATGACAGTAAACGATTCAGTTCTGTTTTCATGACTCTTATTGAACTGCAGAATAAGTCTACTTGATGAAATTTGTTTCCGCATCGAAGCAGTCGAGTTATTGGAGAGAAAAATCCATAATTTGTTGTGTGAAAAGGTATTCTAAATGTCGCATTACTGACTCTGGTCTGTCTACTAGCATTCAACTCAATCAATGATAAGATCTCTTCACACTCCACCATACCTTGTAAAATTTTATTCAAAAAACACATGTCGATTACAACTCTACGATTTTCTAGAGTCAACAGATTCAACTGTCTCAGAATTAAGTTATATGAATAATCGTCCCTTTTCAGACCCAACTTGTATGCACAAATCCTAAGAAACGTAATTTGTACATCTTCAATTTGTTTTTTATTAATATAATAAGGGTACCAGATTATTGAACCATACTCCAATAACGACCTTATCAGCAAACAGTATAATAGTTTTAGAGTTTCCAAACTGAAATCCTTACAAGTTCTGTTGATGAAGCCCAACATCTTAAATGACTTCGATATAATGTACTAATTATGAGCTTTGAAATTCAGTTCAGTATCAAACATAATTCCTAAGTATTTTATAACTGATATCCTCAAAATAGATGAATTGTTGATCTTGTAATCATGGTAAACAGGCTTATTAGTTCTGAAAAATGATTGACAGTGACACTTGGAAATATTAAGGTCCATGAGATTAAGAACACACCAATCATAAAATTTAGATAGATCATTCTCAAGAAGTGAAATATCGTTAGTAGAGGCAATGGATTTAAATATTTTCATATCATCCGCGAAGATGAGAAACTTACTATTTTTTATAACTGAACCGATGGCATTAATGAATAAGTCAAAAAGTAAAGGTCCAGAGTGAGACCCCTGCGGAACTCCTGAAGATGCAGCAATAGAGAAGGATGTACAGTTTCCAATTTTAACAACATAACTCCTACCTGATAGGAAATTCTGAATCCATTGCAACATCGATCCATGAAAACCCAAAGCGGACAGCTTCGCAATGAGCAACTGATGATCTACTCTACTTTAGAAAAGTCCGTATAAATAGAGTCAACCTGTAATTTATTTTCTAAAGCATCTAAAATATAGTTTTCATATACGTATCTTGTATAGTAATTATATATAAACCAGAGGGAATCTCTGATGAAGAGACTTAGATAGACTTAGACACTCATCACGCTCCCCGAAGGTTTAACGAGAAGTCTATAGTGTATAACGAATAAAGACTAAAGTATAAGATGAACCAGTGTATGATTTCATAACCAGGACCAGTCATTACAATGAATGAATTGCTTATTGTTATTTAGTTACTCTAGGAACCCCTCTGTTATGTTCAATTTTTCGTATAAATATATTGTTTTGTAATACCATAGTTTAGTAGTAGAGATGAAGTCAATGTTATGACGAAACGCGTTTACTGATCAATAGATTTTATTTCAAACTGTGAAAATTTAGTTTTTTATTTCTTTATAAAGTTATGAATATGAACTTTCACCGAGTAAATGCCAATTCAATTCAAAGATTGTGAGTATTTTCTTTTCAGTCGCGTGCGGAAAAGTTCTACTTTCCGCACTTTTTAGCAATATAATACTGACATATTCGTTGATCGAAATTTATACTTTCAGTTCCGCAACGTAGAAGCAGATCGTGGAATCGGCAGAGCGAAGATCACCTTCTACGTGGAAGATCAGATCGGAAAATTAATTTCCGCCAACGAAATGGTGAACCATCTACGTCGAAAATTGAAGTTGGACTCCAGTTTACTTGGCTTCTCCGTAGCTAAACTACAGACGGTGATTTGTCAAAATAATTGTTCGGGACACGGAGTTTGCGTAGAACAAACCAGAATTTGCGAGTGCGAGGCTTTCTGGATGCAGGTGAGCTATAAAAATAAACGCAATAAATAAATATTTACATCTGAGAAACTTCTGTGACGTGACGAGATTATAGAAACGAGGTTTCCTAGAATATCGGGAAAAAATCGATAATTGGCAACCTTGTGCTGGATATTGTCAGAATTTAAGTTGCAATGATGTCATTTCAGGTTTAAATCCTGACAATTATGAGTTATATATTGCCATTCTATATATAATTCACATTGTTTTTATTTTAGTCTTTTTTTCTGTTTATAATTATTTATTTTTCCGTAGAACCTTTTTAAAGTATACTTCGATCCAGGGGAGGATTCCGATTGCAGCTGGAGCATTCTGTATGTTGTCTTGGCCGTACTCTCTGCCTTGCTGTTAATGGTAGCCTGTGTTTGGGGCACAGTGTTCCTGTGTTGCAGTTTGTGCAGAAAGAAGGATAAATCAAGTAAACCGACGAATTATAAATTGATCGAAGACGCTGACGATCTCCCTCCATGTGAGTAAAAGTAGATGTAAATTTTGTTTTAAAATTCTACTAAAATCTACCAATTTTGTGATATAATCAATCAGTTGTTTCAATTTTTTTCCTTCATTTTACATTTTTTATTTTATTAGTTTGTATGTTCATCGTAGTTACTTTCATTTTGTATTTCAGCCCTCGATGAGTTTATGTTCTTATTTTTAAGATCTGCAAAACTCCAAATGCATAGAAAGAATAATTTCATAGATGCATGACTTGTTTTCAAAGTCATCTAAAAGTTGATTCTTTCTTGAGAAATTTCAGAATTTTAACATCAATTTCGTTTAAATATTTAATCTTATGTTTTCCTCTTTAGTTGCAAGAAAGACAACGCTGTCGGACAGCGACACAGACTCAGACATTGTTTTCGAATCCAGGGCCAAACCGAATAAATTCAACGAAGGTAGAAATAGTCATAAGCATACCAGGAACGGATTTTCCAGGATGGGCAGGAGAGTGAAGACCTAAATTGAATTCAGAGTTTTAGGACATCCTAGTAATTTATTCAGTGCCTAAGATTTTTCAACGAATGATAATCCGTTGTCAGTATAATTCCGTATACAAGGTGTCCTTGCGACAAAGTGGAACAAATCCAACTTGTTTAATATATTTGACAGTTAAGCTGTATTGTGTATAAATCTTAAATTCATTTGGAATTATATGAAAAATTTGGGGCAGCCCTAATTCTGAAAGTTCGAAAACTACGAATTTATTTGAAATGTGTTTATGTGTAGCTTCATGTTATGGGACACCATGTATACTAAACATTTTGAAAGCTTTTTGGATGTTATGCATTGGCTCAATTTAATAATGCATCTAAGGGTGTGAAATATTTTTGTTATGAGAATTTTATTCGAAAGTGATAATAGTTTTTTCATTTCATTAGGTGCTATTGTTTTTCTTCTACTTGTTTTTTTTTTACTGGCAATTCCTAGGTTATATTTTTGGTGATTTCTCAGGTTAGGTTCAAAAAATAACAGCTAATTTTTATCATCAGTTTTATATGTTTTTTTTGGAAGATATTTCATTTTTATGTTCACTTAACTAATTTTATCAACTAAATTCAATTCCAAATGTATGGGTCAATTTTTTTTAAACCAATTTACAATTTATTACTTCACAACGACAGTTAACATTTTCTACATCTACCGCTGTCTTTGTATTTTTAAAAGATCAGTTAAAAGTTTACTCCGACGTCTGTGTAGGTTTTTCAAAATAATATTTAAAAGTGTACTCTCAACAATTTTACAGATCATTTGTTTTCAGAAAAATTAATATTGAACGTCTGTTTTTGTTATAAAAATGTATCATAACAAACTTTTTTCTTCTCTCATTGGAAATAACTATTTAATAATAAGATAATGTTCTTGTAAGAAATAGGTGACATTATTTAGAATGCTCTCAAGATAAATATGGTATGTGTGTATTAATATTTAAAAAAAAACTGTATGGTGTTGTGTATGTATATATTGAATTTCATAACACTTCATTTGAATTTTATAGTTTTAATATTTTCACTTTTATACAACTTAAGTAAAAATATTTACTTTTTATTGTGATATTTTAATTTTCACTAATGCTTATTCGGTTCAAAGTTCGATTTGTATATTTTGGCTTTTTATTTTAGACTGCATTTAAACTGCTTCTATATCTAGTCAATTGTGAGTTGAAGAATATAAAATGCTATTATTAATGTTTACATTTTGAAGTTACCAATAACTCGCCAGTTATTCATCCCAGTGTTTTCAAGGTGAACAAAATAAACCAGATTTTGATTATAGAATTTTCCAAACTGTTTCTAATTTTGTTACTATTCTGAATTTATTAGGGTTAGGTAACAACATCAATAAAATATTTTCATTGTGATTTTGCTTTAATTTTTGATCCCATATATTGCAGATAATTTTGTTTCAATATTTTTAAAAAATTGCAGGAGCAAATAAATTGTAATATCTAGCACGCTAATAATTCAAATAAAAGTGGATTATTGATAAATATTCTTATTTAAAATATTAATGAGGATTGCCACCTGTAAAAGCATTTTTCAAGAAAGAAAGGTTCGTCGAGCGTTGTTCTCGTGCGGTCACCCATCCAAGTATTAACCGAGGCCCATGCTGCTTTGTCTCTATGATCAGACGAGTATAATCATTTTCATCCTAGTATAACAGTAAAAAAATTTAGTTGCTATTTCACTTGACAAACTGAATATTGAAAACCTACATAAAAGATGGTTTCAGCTAATTATATATATTCATCAAATGTTACAGAATACCAAGAGCTTATCCTTTATTTATCAATAAAAATTCATTATACTACAAAACCATATTATTAATCCTCCAATTCTACAAAAGTTGTAAATCTGAGAATCTAGGTAATTCATTCCACTTCATGTTTACGGAACTGAAGAGGCACTATTTTATCGAAACAGTGATTATTGATTCTGAACCTTGACTGCAATTTGTAACTTTGGAATCGGAATTTTTTTCTGATATATTTTCTTCTAATCAAATGGAACGGATATCAATTCATCATCGATTGATTGAATTATATAGATTCAAAAAAAAAGAATGTAGTGTTAAAAGAACTGTTCCAGTAAAATTAATTCATTTATGTGTGGTCCTGTGGTTAAATAAATTTAAATATTTTCTGTCACTTCTTAAATTGCTGCTCTAGCAACAGACCGTGCAACTAAATGATTTGATATCAGCAGATTTCTACATTGTAAGAAAATCATAGAATCGATGCTTGTAGTTGCCGAAACTTCCGATAATAGAAAGCCGACGTGAAAAAAGAAGATCTATTTTAGTTAGTTTCTTCTGTGCGTCCTGTGTCGGCGGCTGTGCGAAAATATTGCAATGTTGATCTGACATTCCCGTTCGCGGTATTTGCGACAAGGAGAAGTGAAGAATTTCCCAATTCTTCACTGAAATTTTCACCTCGGAACAGTGCGGTCGAAGGCGTTTTAGTGATAGAATAGTTCGGAAAATGATAGCTCTGAATTGTCTAATATACGATAACGAAAAAGTGGCGAAAATATGTTTTGAAGTTGAATAGATACGTTTTTCGGGTGAGTGATCAAACCGTACAATTGTTTTATTTTGGTGGTTTTCCAATTTTATGTCGAATTATTCCTGAAACTGAATGAATCATGTATTAAGTCTATCTCTTGTCTATGACCGTGGATGTATTCTGTTTTGAATTGATAATAATAATTGAGTACAATCGATCGATTGTTCGAAATCAGACACTCTATGATAACTTATTTCTGGCACTATTATTAAACATTGCAGAAGGTCTTGCATTTATTTTTAACTAATGAACGTAGACGTTGAAGGCCTCTTTTTTTTTCAATGGTTTGTCCATTTTATTCTTGAGCCATACGAGTTTCTTTGTTCGGTGCACGATAAAAAAGTGAAACTATTACTTCATGTCAGACTTTCTACTTACTATTTAGCATAGTTTTTTTGCGTACTTAGATTAGAGATCGATTAACAAATATTAAAAGTGGCACACTTGAAAAAATTTGAATATTCTTTGAACTGCTTTCATTTTGTATATTATTATATTAACGCCTTGGCTCCCATAAGAAACTGGTTTGCAAATGTCATTTTTTCATCCTTGGCTTTTTTTAGTCAGATTGTTGAATGAAAACATGCTTGTTCAACATCCTGTTTCTTTGTCTCGAATGGGTTCAACGTGTCTTCGTTTGGAAATACCCAAATTCGACGTTTTCTACTATTACTTACCTGGACAATTCTGAATACTCATTTGAACATTATTCCCAATAATAGTTAGAAATATAAACAGCATATTGGGTTAAAGAACAAGTATACCTGTATTTTTTTATTTTAATGTTGTGACTTCCTTCAGTTATTAATTATGATCGTAGATACGTGAAAAGTTCTTGATTTCGTTCCACAGACATTGAAATGATACTTCGACATATGTTTCATTTGGTATTCAAACATCTAGTAAATAATATAAAGGAAGTACATTGTTCAATGGATTACTGCATCTAGTCTCAAAGTGTCACCCGCATGAATTGTTGATCATTAACCTCGGTATTTAAAGTCAGTAAACTCGAATTTACATGTCCCTACAGGGTATATTTATGCCTCTTTTGCATAAGAATATTTTCGCCGAATACATACAAATCAATAAAGTTGAATGAAGTTATACAAACTATAATTCACAAGCGTTGACAAATTTTATATGTTATTTTTCACATAAGCATTCTTTCTTGGAATCTTCAAATCAATAGAAGGAAAATGAATTTTCACAAAAATATCAAAATGTAACAAGCATTTTGGCTCGAGTTTTACCAATATATTTATAATTGTAGACGTGTTTTGGGTTTTCATTGTGAAGAGAATTACAGTACCTACTAAAAGTGAATAATAGAATACCTTCCTTCTACTTGTAATACAGGGGTAAGGTGAATTTTACCTGTTCATTGCAGGTGGACCAATTGAATACGTTTGCGTTGATACTTGCCCAATTTCTGTGACATAAGAATTCTTTTTCGTTACCTGGGTGAAATTATTTTGTTTTGTTAATGACTTTTATTTTTCACTTGTATATTAAGTATTTGTTGCTTTTACCTTAGATACGGTTGCTATAAATAGACTCATTATGCCGTTATGAGCGGGCATTATGGATCATAACGCCCGCTCATTGTACGAGGAGAAATGAAGCAACTTCCATTGATTAAATACTTCATAATCCTTGTCGTATACGACTCTGGATTTCTCCGGCAATGAATTATTCGCAGCCTTGGCTGCATTTTCCATGATATTCTTGGGTAAATTTATTTTCATTTCCATTATTTCTATAAGACTACACAAAGAAAGCAGCAATGACATTCGCTGAATATGATGACAAAAATATTCACAAACGTCAAAATATCAACAAATGACATGCCTACTATGAGAAGGAAAATGGAAATTACCTATAGGAGCAATGAATCGATTTTAAAATCGATTTTTCATTATATTAAATAATTTTTTCGTGAAAAATAAAATCTTGTATGCACCACGTGCGTTACTGGATCCTAACATCCATCGGGCGTTCCTTTAAACGCGAGCGGCATGTTTAGTTTCACAGACTGATATGGACGATAATGTGATAATCCTTTATTGTCTGTGTGTTATTGAAATGCTTTGAGATATAATTTCCAGGAGTATTTATTGAAACATATGCTTGACAACATACAGGCACAGGAGCCCCTGTTTATATAGATTTTGATCATTTTTGTATCTCGTTGTAAGTAAAAAAATCAGAGAGAACATTGTTCGGGACGGGAGGTCTAAATCGGATATAAAAACCACTCCCACACTTCACTGTTTAGTTTTAATAGTTCATTATTTTCGGGGAAAGTACTACTAAAAATTGATTAAGTAGTTCTACGAAAAGTCTGTTGAGATTTTCTATCAAAACTGAATGTGTAATGTGGTACTTATATAGATTCTTCAACTCAATTTTTTCTAAGTAGAGTAATTCCTTGAATATATATTGTTAATAGTTTAATAACCATAATTTATCATGTTACAGATTTATTAATTATTATTTACTGTGAAGACACGATGCATTTCATATAAATTATGTTGGGGAGGATACTCGGCTTACGTAATCTTATCGCATATGACGAATCCGTGAGACATTATTAAGAATACTTTTCGGAATTCCCACAGAACTATTCCATCATTTAGCAATAATTTCATTTTATGCTAGGTTACTCTTTGTTTTTATTGATGGCGTCACTGTTTTTGGTCGTATTTTATCAGAAAATCATTGACTCTTGCACTGTAATGGAAGTTAATAGTGAGGTGAGGGTTCCAAATCCGTTATAGATATTATATATTTATATATATATATATATATATATATATATATATATATATATATATATATATATATATATATATATATATATATATATATATATATATATATATAGAGTCCGAAATAAGTGCGCATTTTGTTATGATAGACAGAGCACAGTAGGAAATTCGTCTCTTTAAGAAAATACAGTGGACCGGACCTAGACCTAGAGCGACTGTTATCTTTTTGAAAGAAAAAAGTGGTACGCCCCTGAGTTTTTTGACAAACTAAAAATTATTCTTTGATTCCATATTTAATTTCAAACAAAAAAGGTATCTTGAGTTTTTCTTGTTCAATGCGACGTTTAGGTGATAAAAAATAAAAATCAATGTATTGTTTGGAAACTCTCGTTGTTGGATACACACACATATATACGATATATATATATATATATATATATATATATATATTTATATATATATATATATATATATATATATATATATATATATATATATATATATATATATATATATATATATATATATATAATATATATATATATATATATATATATATATATATATATATATATATATATATATATATATATACAGGGTTATTTACGAACTTGATGTTGAACTAGAAACTTGAAATCCGGTATGCTGCCATAATCGGTCATGTCCGTTCTACCTAAAATTCTTTGTCCTTCGGCTGTACAGGATATGCCAAAAGTTGGTAACAACTTATTTGAATGAAAACTTACATTTGCTCAAACATTGTTCGATTGGCCTTCAGAGAAAAATTACCGCAGTAGTACTTAGATAAAAATCCCTCTTTTTGTAGTATGTTTTCACCCGCAAACTATGTATCTCCAAATTGATTTAGAGTGTTGGTTTTCTGTCCGCGAATTTGATTGATTTTAATCAACTGCCTTTTGGAGGTACATATTAACTTTTTTCTAATGTTATTTTTAGGGTTCCGTACCTATCTCGAAAGGAAAAAACGGAACCTTTATAGGACTATTTTGTTGTCCGTGCGTCTGTCTGTCTGTCAAGACCCTTTTTCTGAGGAACGCGTGGAGGTATTAAGCTGGAATTTATATCAAATACTCAGGTCTACTGTGTCTTGGATCTGTGAACTTCTAAGCCAACGCAATGAAAAGATACAGCCGTTTGCCGCAAATTTTCGACACTCGCAGGGAATCAGAACCTACAAGGTCCATTTTATGATATGATGTAACTAAAAATTTACGGTTTTCGCAATTTTTCCTTTATCTGTGCTATAAGACGTTGCTTCGTACCAAATTTCAAGATTCTGAGTTCACGGGAAGTACCCTGTAGGTTTTGATTCTCTGTCTCGAGTGTCGGAAATTTGCGGCATAAACGGCTGTATCTTTTGATTGCGTTGGCTTTGAAGCTCCAAGGGACAGTAGGCCTGAGTATTTAGATATAAATTCCAGCTTGATACCTCCACGCGTTCCTCAGAAAAAGGGTATTGATAGACAGATAGACGCACGGACAACAAAGTGAACCTATAAGGTTTGCTTTCTTTCACAAGTGTCGAAGTGAAAGAAAGCAGAAATGTGAAGGTGAACCAGAGTTGCTTCGATTTAAATCAACAGATTTTTAGGGTTACGTACCTCGAAAGGTAAAAGGAAGGAAAGGAAACACACGTGTTTCATTCCTCCCTGAAGTATGTGTCAGGGAGGCGGGCAGCTTGAGTTTGGGATTAACTCCTTCAGCCAGATCAGAGGATACACTTGTATGTACGAGTGCATTAAGGATAGATGAGACGTAATATTTATGGAACATAGGAAGTGTGGGTAGGGTTCAGAGGATTAATACTGGCCCAGCATTCGCCTTGTAAGTTTGCAAGCAGTGACTTACATAACCATAAGGAAACCTCTGAAAAAAACTCATAGCAGACCAGTCGGCCCCGAGATTTGAACCCGAGACTTCCCAAATACCAGCCAGCGTACGCTAAGTACCCGACTAACTAGCTTGGTACCTCGAAAGGAAAGAACGGAACCCTTATAGTACCCCTATAAGGTCGCTGCCTACAAAACACGTCGCGCATGTCAGTTTCTCCATTTATGATATAAGCGTTAGTTTTTTCTGATAAGTAACACGTAATGCATGACACATTTCGGTTCATATGTCAATTAATCCGTATTACGCTCCACTTACTCCATATTGAACGAGGTTACGCAAAGACATCTAGCTAATTGTCGAATGAAATGGAGCAATTATTGTTGGACCAGTTAATCGACCATACGATCTCACTACTTGCGTCAATTTCCAGTCTAGATTTCGTCAATTCAACGGAGAAACTGTAAAAAATGTGTAGGTGCATATATACTAGTTCTCGGTATGAAAAATGGAACGCTGTCTTTATTACCTGGTATACTGCTTCTTAATTATCGCGAAGGTGCTAATCGTAACTGTCGCAAACGATTGGTTTCGTGAGTCATTGTTATCTTTGCGAATTTTAATGCGGAAAGTGTATCGTTCATTTGTATAAAGTGTGGGCGCATTCTTGTACTAATTAAAGAATGTAGGGCATGGAGTAGATCTGTATAGACGTGGGAAAAAAGGCGAGAGTTGTCGGGGGGTAATGGCGCCCGCAGGAGGGGACAAGGTGAGGCCGTCCCCCCCCTTCCCTGAAAATTTGAAAAGTGGCAAATTAGACTGAGATTAAACGTTCTACAAAAGAACATTTTCTAATTTTAGATCGGCGTACTTACCTCCTTATCACAAATAATACCAAATATAACAGCCTAACTTACTTCAAGTAAAAAACTAAAATCACTTTTATCTAAGCACAACATCGACAATGCTTACCGTACTGGAAATAATATGCGAAATCGTATAAACAATAATGAAACAAATGTTCACAAAAACAATAAATCAGGAGTGTATAATAGTTATTTATTTTTCACTTGTATATTATACGTTTATTTCACCTTGGATACGGTTGCTATAAACACACTCATTATGCCCTAGGCCATTATGCCCGCATTTGCGGGCATAATGGATTGAAAACGCCCGCTTATTGTACTAGGAGAAATGAAGCAAATTTCATTGATTAAATACTTCATAATCCTTGTCGTATAAGACACTGGATTTCTCCGGCAATGAATTATTCTCAGCTTTGGCTGCATTTTCTATGATATTCTTGGGTAAATTCATTTTCATTTCCATTATTTCTATAAGACTACACAAAGAAAGCAGGAATGACATTCACTAAATTTGATGACAAAAATATTCACAAACGTCAAACTATCAACAAATGACATGCCTACTATGGGAAGGAAAATGGATAGGAGCAATGAAACGATTTTAAAATCGCTTTTTCATCATAATATAATAATTTTTTCGTGAAAAATAAAATCTTGTATGCACCGCGTGCGTTACTAGATCCTTATGCCCTGAAAAATTATTTTTTTATAATGAAAAATATCGATTTTAAAAGCGGTTCATTGATCCTATACTTTCAATTTTCCTTCTCATAGTAGGCATGTCATTTGTTGATATTTTGACGTTTGTGAATATTTTTCTCTTCATATTTAGTGAATGTCATTGCTACTTTCTTTGTGTAGTCTTATAGGCCAAGCTACAGAGATTTTTTCATGTAAAAAGTGTTAGAAGAAAACCAGCTCCGCCATTGTGTGTAAAATAGTTCCACATGATATAGTGATATGTTTTTCACTCGACTTTATTATTGGTGTCTTTGTTATTAACAATTTTATGCAAAAAATCGCGTTTTTTAGTTTTTTGCTTATAAAATTGAAACTATCAGAGTAATCAATCAATCAATCAAGTTTATTGGTAACAATATGTTTCACATTTTTACAAGTCAAATCCTAGCTAACTAAAAACTTAATACATAAGACTTAAAAAATTAAAACTGTATTAAGCAATTTAAAAGTCACACTCACTGAACTTACATTAAAATGGTAAAATCCAATACATAAGACTTAAAATTTAAAACTGTATTATGCAATTTGAAAGTCACATTCAGTAAACTGTCATTAATATGGTAACACACAAACCAGAAGTAAGACAACACAACGCAAACTAAAGGTATTTTAAAACTTATAAATTACCGAAGCCTGAAACAAAGTACTCCTCAAAAGTATAAAAAGCACTGTTAATCAAGAATGTTTTGATTTTAGTCTTAAAGTATCTGATGTCAAGTGTTTTAACTTGTGGAGGTAGTTTATTAAAAAAGCTTATTCCAAGGTATCTAGTGCCATCTCTGGTCCTCTCAAGGCGGCCAAAGTCAGGTACCAAACCCTCATTATTCCTTGTAGGATAATCATGAATGTCCTGGTGGGTTCTATAGAGATGAAGATTTTGTTCGATGTACAATAGACATTCTAGTATATATATAGATGGCAGGGTAAGGATTCCCAGAGATATAAAGCTCTGACGACAATCGTCTCTATAACCCAGTCCACACATAATGCGAACACATTTACGTTGCTGTCCAAAGACTTTTTCCAAATGACAGGAATGTCCCCACGACAAAATGGCATATGATATATTTGAGTGGAAGTATCCATGAAAAGCCATCAGAACGCCTCGAAGTCACCTTCACAAGATTTCGAAACAAAAAGAGGTATTGAGAAAGCTTTTTAGACAGATGGATGACATGATTTTCTCAGGTGAGCCCTGGATCCAGATGGACCCCAAGAAACCTAACTCCCCCAGCACAGCTCGCCAAAACCGGATGATCACTCTGTGTCCTCCTAAGTGTGAAGTTCATAATCTGCGATTTTGAGCTATTGAGGGATAATTTATTGCACAAGTATGTCCCTTTCTGTGTATTCGATACCAATGTTATAAATCTCAGATGGATGATAGCTCTGATAGTATGTGGTGTCATCAGCGAATAAAACAGTGCTAGCTCTCCGCTGGCAATAGGCAAGATCATTTATGTACACAAGAAAAAGTATGGGTCCCAGTACTGATCCATGTGGAACCCCAAATCGTAAAGGCAGTCTAGAGGAACAGTCCTGTTGAAGAGACACATATTGGAATCTATTTGAAAGATATGAGGCGATCAATGAAACTGAATTGTCATGAAAATTGTAGAAACTCAGCTTCTCCAGGAGAACACCGTGAGATACACAATCAAATGCCTTGGTGAGATCTAGAAAAAAGGCCAACGTATCCAGAGAATTCTCAAAGCCCTCCAGAATATCTCCTACCAGGCGGTTCACTGCTGAGCTGGTTGTTCTTGCCTTTCGAAACCCAAACTGATTGACAGAGAAAAGATTATTAGACTCAAAATGTTCAACCATCTGACTCTTCATAAGGCGTTCAAACACCTTTGATACAATTGGCAAAAGGGATATAGGGCGATAGTTGGCATAGTCATCTAAAGAGCGTCCAAAATGCAGTTTTTTCAAAAGTTCATAACTCGGTTATTTTTTGAGTTGTAGCGTAGATCCTCCGGTTAGTATTATTTATTAATATAAACTTTATTTGTGCGAAGAGCAGGAACTGTCCGATGCATAGTTTTTGATCTGTGGCCATTTGATTATGTTACTATGCAATTTTCCAGCAGACCTGAATGCGACAGATATGGTCTGATTTCAATTCACTAAAAAGATTTTGAAAGTAGAATTCTCATAGTTCAAAACGTTCATCTTGGTTTTCCATAAAAACGCTGAGAAATATGTTAAAAATAAAGCTGAACATGACGAAAAACGGCCGAGCGCGTAAGAGTAGTTGAAGAGTGGGGGTAGAGCAGCAGGCAAGGAGAAGTATGACATTCGAAAGCGTCGGCATTTTGAACGTGACAGTAATTTCTAAACGTTGTCAGATAATAATTGTAAACCCCCACTCTTCAACTACTCTCACGTGCTCGGCCGTTTTTTGTCATGTTCAGCTTTATTTTTAACATATTTCTCAGCGTTTTTATGAAAAACCAAGATGAACGTTTTGAACTATGAGAATTCTACTTTCAAAATCTTTTTAGTAAATTGAAATCGGACCATACCTGTCGCATTCAGGTCTGCTGGAAAATTGCATAGTAACATAATCAAATGGCCACAGATCAAAAACTATCAATAGCTAATACTGGCCGGAGGATCTACGCTACAACTAAAAAATAACCGAGTTATGAACTTTTGAAAAAAACTGCATTTTGGCTGGTTTTTTCCAATTTTCCCTTAGACTGAGGGTCTGATTGAGTCGTCCGACCTCTCATTTTTTTCGTCTTTTCATTTTCTACAATAAGTCTATTGACGCCATCACGATTACTCTGATAGTTTCAATTTTATAAGCGAAAAACTAAAAAAAAACGCGATTTTTTGCATAAAATTGTTAATAACAAAGACATAAATAATAAAGTCGAGTGAAAAACATATCACTATATCATGTGGAACTATTTGACAAACAATGGCTGAGCTGGTTTTCTTCTAACACTTTTTGCACAAATTGCTCACTCTAAATCTCTGTAACTTGGCCTTTTATAGAAATAATGGAAATGAAAATGAATCAACCCAAGAATATCATATAAAATGCAGCCGAAGCTGCGAATAATTCATTGCCGGAGAAATCCAGATTATCCAGGATTGCTTCAGTCCTCGTACAATGAGCGGGCGTTATGATCCATAATGCCCGCTCATAACTCCCTGGGGCATAATTAGTGTATTGATAGCAACTGTATCTAAGGTAAAATCAAGAAATAATATACAAGTGAAAAATAAAAAATTAATTGTGGTGATTGTGATAAGTTTTACACTGGTAAAACTTTCGGATCAGAATTCAAGAACACAAACGTAACTTTGTTAATCAAAAGTCGTTCATATTATGCAAACTATTTAATCCAAGAAAATCACACATTGAATACTGAAAGTAACGGAATTAAACTAACTTTTCTAGAATCATTACAGATAAATAAATACAAACATTCAGGTCTCCTATTGAATAGCCAAATTGGTCATACTACAAGCCCCCTTCTTAATCTTATCAAATTTACCGAACTTCCTGACTAGCAGTTTAGAAAGGAAATCCTTCTTCTACTAATCTTTGTATTTACCCTTTCTACCCAATTTGTTATTTACTTATTTCTTGTATTGAATATAGGAGAAATGTAATCATTTTGCGCCCACCATCTGAAGAAGGTGAAGTTGCAACGAAACGTGCGTCATGCGCATTATCAAATGAAAGTGTAAATTTTTTTATTTACCATTCTTTCAATGAAACATTTTCTAATTCGTAGTTCGATTTGTATCGAATATAAATAGGCCTCGCATCAAATATTTCAACATCTCACTTATTCAATAGTGTGCTGATCCATGCGCCTTGTTCCTGGGCTGTAAAATGCGATAAAGAACTTGACAAAACAAACGAGTAATTCGTGCATCGCAAGAATAGATCTGTTCGGTAATATAGAATGTCCACCTCGTTTACCAGATATTAATCGCATGTTCGCGTAAAGCCTTATGTAATGTAACTAACATATGACATTTTCAGCATTTTCCTAAAACCTCAAACCCAAGCGTTGGTTACACAGAGAGGCCACTTAGTTAACCGGATATTAATCGTATTGATTTAGCGAAATTAGGTAATACACTGTCGATATTTGGAAGATTTTTCAGAATGTATCCCAATGTAATCCGAATCTGACACGTTCTGCCTGATAACTACACTAACTACAATCTAAGAAACTGACGAATTTCTTTTTTGTCTGCTGACATAGTACTTCCTAGAAATGCGGTGGAACTTTTGTCGATTATCTCGTTAATCACCTCGGTAACATCCTAGCTGACTATGCGTCTTTTTTTGCAATGATATCTGTGCTTTTTTTATCATCTTTGCTGTCGCACAATTCAGGATGTGCTGAATTCAAGGTCGCCGATGTGTGCAAGAATAAAGAATAGTCATTGAAGTAATTTTTACATTCACTTGTCTCCGGATTATTGTTACTTTTGAAAGGTTTACGGGTGACTATTGACAATAATAACGTTGCTGAATTCATAGTGAAACTGCATACTTACATAACAGTTGTTCATCTACAATCAAAATTATCTAGGAAATTCAACAGCTACCAAGAACTGCATTGTTCGAAAAGTTCAATAAAGTGCTAATTGTGAGTTTACAAGTCCATTGAAAAGAAGACCTGAGTATCCCACTGATTTTGGAACTCTCAACATAAATTTTTTAACTAACTTTGCAAAATTTATTTAAAAATCCGAGATGACCGTTTTATTGCACTTTACGTCTAGTTAATTAATCTTTTTTCAAAATTGAAATCCGAGTACCTCAGTCGATAGTAGCTATTTTACAATTAGTCCTGTTAAATACATAAAATTGCAATTACGTTAACAACAATTATCGTACAGCGTTCGTTATTTTTACTAACTTTAAGTAATTAAACATTGCAACCTTTTTGCAAAAGCAGAGACCTGTAAGTTGTAAATTAACGAAATTATTAAATTAATAAATAAATAAAAAACTCTTTGGCTATCAATTGTTATCTTCGTTACCAATCATCCGATTAAGTCGGGCGAGGTCTCATACTCTTCGTAATTTAATTATCTACAAATTTGCTATTGACACTATCCAGATTACTCCATTAGTTTATTAGTTATAAATGAAAAAGTAATAAAAGCACGATTTTTTTATTAAAATTGTTCATAAAAAAATAAATAATGGTATTTGCGTGTCCAAAACATAACACAATTAGTCTATGAATTACCCTGCTCACGATGGCATAGTTGGTTTTCAGATGGAATCGATGTCAAAAAACGACTTATATTGTGCTCTGTTGCTTGAACTATAAAATTATCTAGGAAATTCAACAGCTACCAAGAACTGCATTGTTCAAAAAGTTCAATAAAGTGCTAATTGTGAGTTTACAAGTCCATTGAAAAGAAGACCTGAGTATCCCACTGATTTTGGAACTCTCAACATAAATCTTAAATCACTTAAATAACAGACTATCGAAAAATAACGTTAAAACAATTTGTACAAATAAAAGAAACTTGAAGTCATTCTTGGTCAATGAAGAAAAATCTAACACCGGAGAAAACAGTGGTGTTCACAAAATATTTTGCGTCGAATATCCTGCTTTCTATATTGGACAAACAGGAAGGAATATAAACATTCGCGTTGAAGAACATAATAAGTCAATTTTGTAAAATAAAAATACCACTGGCTTCTCCGAACATTGTATAAAATTTAATCACTTCCTGGATTTCAACAAAACCCAATTGTTACATTCAGGTAACAAATTAAAGCGCCTTGACCTTCTTGACTTTCTCCGAATAATTTCCGCCCATAATAGTCAATTACCCCTTTTAAAAGAACAAATTGATTTTTAGGTATCATCCTTGCTTTTGTCTGTTTTATAAAATAAGATGTAATACTCTCCTGTAGTCAGTCTTGATAATGAGTTCATAACTCGAAACATGTCGACTATTTGTACTGCTAAATACAGTATCTAAATATTTTTATATAGTGAAACATAAGCCAAGTGTTTTTTATTTTAAAGTTTATACTTTATTCTTTATGATGTTTCACCAAGTGATGTGCGAGAATTCAATCTCAGTTATTAACAATGACTTTATAAAGAAATAAAAAGTACCTTTTTACAGGTTGAAAAAAAAAGAGTAAACGCGTTTCGTCGTAACATTGACTTCATCTCGTACTAAATTATGGTATTGCTGAACAATCTATTTATACGAAAAATTGAACATAACACCCGCTTATATCTGAGAAAAGTACAGTATTTAACAGTTTAACATACTTGGGCAAACCTTCCGAAAACCTGAAATTGTTTCGTCATAAACAAAATTTCAAAGTTTCATATAAGACCAACAATAGCATTGGAAAATTGATTAAAAACAACAAATCAAAAATTCATATAGATGAACGTACTGGTGTTTATAGACTCGACTGTAACGATTGTGAAAAATATTCTATATAGGACGTACAATTAGAAATATCAAAACTCGAATACACCAACACCAACGTAGCAATATTAAGCAGAAATCTGACTCTTATTATGCGTGTCATCTTATTCAAGAAAACCATCCCTTTAATCACAATTATAATATATTACAGTTAGAAAATAGTGTTCACAAAACCAACTGTTGGGAATCCCTATACATCAATAAATATAAAAATTCCGGAAACCTAGTTAACGACCAGATTGAAGTAAACCGTTCTCCTCTCCTTAATCTGTTCAATGTACCTACCAATAACTCTGAATGAATTGCTTATTGTTATTTAGTTTCTCTAGGATCCTCTCTGTTATGTTCAATTTTTCGTATAATAAACTTAGTTCCAATAATGAAAAGTCAGATTTTCACGTAAATCATTTAATTATTTAGAACCTCTGTTTCTTACGATCATATTGATTCTATATATCTCTACCTCGCGGCAGTTTCAGTGCTAAACGACAATGAATTTAACGAAACACTCATCATATTAAATGATACTGATGAGAACTAAAAACATTGAAACATCTGTCATTTATCCCCGAGTTGGAGCGATAGCCGTGTTTCTATCTTCGTCATATTGATAGCTTTTCGAACTGTCGAACGGTTTGTATTATAGATTATGTGATCGCAGTTTCGAACTCGACGACCCGTTCAGTCAACTTTTCTAGGTGTTTACGTTTTCTATATAGTCGTTACGACTTCCTTGTTCGCTCGTTTTATCCGGGTCGAATTTTCGCGAAAATCGCGCGTGCTTTCAAGGGAAATCGAATTGATTGAACTGCGGCGTGAGCGAGTTCATCGTTCATTTCCCGATGTGCGCGTTTTATTTTAGGAAGCGTTCGCGCGTCACGAACTGCATCTTTGGGTTATCGCGTTTCCGGGTTAAGACCGCATATGTGCGAGTATTCTCCGATGATACGGAACCGTAAAGTCCGTAATAAATACGTCCGTATGTTTATAATTCCATACACCAGGCTAGTTAGTCGAGTACTTAGCGTACGCTGGCTAGTATTTGGAAGGTCTCGGGTTGAAACCCCGGGGCCGACTGGTCTGCCATCAGTTTTTTTCAGTGGTTTCCTCATGGTAATGTAAGTCACTGCTTGCAAACTTACAAGGCGAATGCTGGGCCAGTATTAATCCTCTGAACCCTACCCACACTTCCTATGTTCCATAAATATCCCGTCTCACCTATCCTTAATGCACTTGTACATACAAGAGTATCCTCTGATCTGGCCGAAGGAGTTAATCCCAAACTCAAGCTGCCCGCCTCCCTGACACATACTTCAGGGAGGAATGAAACACGTGTGTTTTTTTTTTATAATTCCATACGATTGGCGAGATTGTGCCTCGGAGTTCTTATAATGTGTGCATTAATTCGATTTATGGCACGCGATTCGAGTGATGCATTCGCTTTCATGAAATACTGACGCTCGGTATAGATCATGCCTTTGAGGGTTTCGTTTTTAACCTCGAATGCAATTGATACGAATGTTAAAATTACATTCTAAAATATTCAACAATCGTAAATTTGTACTGGCGGTTTTTTTCAAATGGAACATCTGGACATTTGAAAACTATCATAAATTCCCTTTGTTCTGAAATGTTATAATGTTTAATGTGACCACCCCCCTCGATTAGTGAATTTCTAAGTAATTGCAATTGATTGGCGTCACTTTTCAGTAGTTATAAAAATGTCTTTTTTGTCACTTGTTTATTTATATACATTTGTACATTTTTTTTATATTGGGTTACGATTTACGATGCTCCGTGACTTTAAGGTCTATTGTGACCCTCCCATCTGAGCTGTTCTCACTACTGCGCCATCTTCAGGTCGCCTTCTTGTTACAGAGTACTAATGAACTCAAACATCTAGGAAGGCTTCAAGGTTGTTACGTCTTCACTCCTACAAGTTTCTTGTCCAAAGCATTCCTTCTATTGGCTTGCAATTGCGAGACATTCTGTGACCAGGTGGGCAGGAGTTTCCTCCACCTCCCAAAGAATCTACACTCGTCAGTTTCTGATAAACTTATTTTCATCAGATGCTTCCTGAGGCGAAAGTGTCTTGTAAGGAAGCCAGTGACGAGGTGTAATTGGTGCTTAGTGAGATCCAGATACCCTTTGGATCTTTCAGTTTTGAAGTTCCGAAGAAACTTCTTAGAATGATCCATCCCTGGAAGATTCCGCCAAAGTGTTTTTCTTTCGGTTTCCTCCTTCTCCCGAAACTCTTTCTCATAGGTGCATTTTCCTATACTACAGAAAGGTCCTGGACCAGTAAATGGCGCTCATTCTGTAGCAAGTATATAGGCCTCTTCTTTTCCTTTGATTCCCGATTGACGTGGAACCCAGACTAAAAAGACCTTATTGAAACAATGGTTAAAAATAACAATTTACACATTTATTATAAAAAATAACGCATGACGCACGTTTCTGTGGAACTTCACCTTCTTCAGATGCTAATGGCAAACTCAACAAAAACAGTTTGCCATTAGCATTATATTCTTGGTGTTGTTGACTGAGCCCGCACCGAGATACAGCCGTGCTACGTCCGTCCCCGTGCTTTGTGGCCGTCTTCACATCTCCGCACCGTGCGAGATAGTTCATGTTTTATTTTTGACGGACACGGTGCGTTGTCCGATGGATTCTCGGCATATAGTAGAAATGGAGACTAGAGCGTAGCTAGTGGGTGGTCAATTTTTCTGTTCACCCTAGAAAAATCGATAGTATTGAAATTTTTTTTACTGTTCAATCTTTAATTCTCAAGTTCGGCCATTCAAATAAAGACATGTATGGTGGGCATCTGTTGTTCTTACTATAGTATCCAATCCAGTGTATCATAAACTTTATCACGCCTTTTGGAACCCTACAAAACATATGTTCAGAAGAGATTGATTATAGATTAGGGAACAAGGCGGTCATCCGGTCTGGGATTTTGATATGGCACGTTTTTCGAAAGAGATGTTTTATTACAGGATACCAGTGAACTCAATTTTAGATAGAGTTCACTGCGGGACACCGACCATATTATATTCCTATGACACCGACAAACACAATTACAAGCCTAAATCGCTCTCAATCAGGGTGCTTTCGAATGAATGACGTTCAAAGTTCCAATGGATCCACCCTCAGTTCCTCCATTCTCATCCCAGTAGTTTTTTCTTATAAGAATAAATATCAACAAGGAGATGACAGTTTTTTCTTTATATCTATATTACGAGTATACTACGACGAAGAAAGAGTACTACATTGTTTTATAGTTCTTGCGGACGTAGTACGGCCGTCGTGCAGACGTGTGACGGAAATGTGTGGCTTTGAACTTATTGGCCGACACACGGCCGTGTCTCGGTGCGGATATGTGTGGCTCAACCTTTATTCGAATTCCTACTACGTGAACGTCGCGCCAGCGAACACACGTGTCGGTCGCATGTTTTTCGACTTTAGACATCGTGCGTGCGGTCGAAATTCGAAATTCGATAATCGAAGGGTACCTGTGGAGCCCGTCATAATAAAAATTCAGCGCCGTGCACCGTTTTCGTCGTTGACAATGTATATGTACGCGAGGAATAGGATCCGCATTCCGAAAATTTGGAGGAATTTTAAGGATGAACTTCGATTTTAGCAATTTAGATTTTGGCACTCGTTTTAATAGTTTATCGTGGGCAATTTGCGTCAAGTTGATTTTTTCATACAATAGTGAGTAAAATTATCTTTTCGCGCTTGTTATATATAAACTCGATTGTCTACAGAGATTTGTTTTATAACTCTGGGTTTATATAATTATATATATAAATATATATATATATATATATATATATATATATATATATTATATATATATATATATATATATATATATATGTATATATATAATATATATATATATATATATATATATATATATATATATATATATACAGTGTGACCCATTTTGAATGGAAACACCCCTGTAAAATTTGAAGTTGTCAACTGATTTCAACCACTTTTTCTTTGAAATGTCAAGTACTGAAAGGTCTACCTTGGGACAAAATTTGAAATATTTATTCCAATTTTCAGGGCATAATACTACGATATTTTTTCTCAGTCGAAATTCGGCTTTTTTCATTAGCAATTTTTTTAATTGAAAAGATTTTCACGCCACTAGATTCACCGACGTTAGAAATGCTGGAGAGGTTTGTAGAGTATTTATCTGGTGGCACTTTATTGCTGAAATCATAAAAAAAATATTTCTATGGATATCTTGTTGATATTGCGTGTTTTTTTTTGTGACTATTAAGTGCGAGTTTTCAAAATTTGAGTTCTCATAATTTTGTTATGAATGAATATTTTTTTATGAAATTTTGTTCACACATATTCAGAGACACGCTGAACCCTGTGACGTGGTAATTTTTTCAATAAAAATATCGCTAATAAAAAATCCCTAATTACGACTAAGAATTTTACAGGGGTGATTCCATTAAAAAAATGGGTCACACTGTATATGTATATATATATATATATATATATATATATATATATATATATATATATATATATATATATATATATATATGTATGTATGTATGTATATACATATAGTCACAATAAGTTTTGGCATCTCCGACGGCCTCCAGCAGACTAAATGATCTGCGGTTCTCATTTAGGCAGGAAAAAAATTGTCAACATTTGGGATATATATTGAAAAAAAAGTCATAGCAGTAGGTCATTTAAATTATAGCTTTTAAATTTCCAATCAAATGATCAGTTTAGGTATTGAAGATAAAAATTGTAAGTCTCGTAAGTCTCTCGCGTTTAGAAGTCTACATAATTATATTTTATAAAATGAAGATTTAATATAAAATAACATACACTTATAGAGATAAAATATTGGATTAATAAATTATAGAATTTCTTGTATTTTTTCTTAGTTGAAAAACCAATCAAAAATATGATCTACAGAAACTAATCAACTTTTAATCGTGTGATGCGACAGAATTATATGTGAAATGTCGCTGTTGGCTTTTAAAAAAAAAAAAGTTTTCGTACATTTCAAAATTTACCGGATGATGTATGGTCCGGATTTCTTTTAATTTTTCGCCCGGACTAATCTACAAAAAAAAGATATGTCCGGGAGAATACCGAATTGCTGGTAACTCTGCCCTGGCGAAGAGTCGATATATTTCGTTTTATAATTTAAGTCACGTTCCTTGGGCGTGAATAACCTTCGCGCATCTCGGGGCGCCTACTAAGCGCCACCGCGTGCGTCTTTACCGGTGCGTAAATTGGGCTCGCGTGGCGCTCTATTTAAAGGTCGGCGCGGAAAAGACATCCGTAAAGTTCTTAATTATCTCGAGGTCGAGAATCCAATTTTCGATGGATTTATTCATGCGTTAGCGGATACCACTGATATTTAGAAAAGTTCAAGACGGACCAGGAGTTCACTCGAGGCCGGGCGACATTTTGGACGCGATCGTACGCCAAATAGACTAGTGCAGAGTTTCCCAAACTGTTAGGCCGGACACTTCACAGGGGCGTCGTGACGCATTTGGCATAACTACTTAAAATAAAGTAAAAACCTACAAATATCGAAATTTTTTGTCCAAAGCATCATTTCCGTTGACTTGCCATGGCGAGACGTTATGTAACCTAGTGAACAGGAGTTTACTCCTCTTCCCCCCCAGAATCAACACTCGTCAGTTTCTGATAAACCTATTCTCATCAGATGCTTCCTGTAAGGAAGCCAGTGAGGAGGTGTAATTTGTTCTCAATGTGATCCAGATATCCTTTGGATCTTGCAGTTTTAAAGTTCCGGAGAGAAAACTCAACTCAGGTTATTTGCAGTTTAATCGTGAGTTTCCTTACTGTTCTCCATTTTGACATTATTCATTTGTTTAATATGGAGTGACACCGCACCGCTGCCCTGAGGTCTATTGTGTCCTTCAACTCAGCTGTTTTCACTACTTTACAGCTCATTACATAAAGTGAACAAGGAAGATTCTTTAATAATTTAAAAAATTATCAAACAACTTTCCAAGGAAGCTGGTTATACGTATTCAGCAACGCAAAATCTGCATTCACAATCGAACGGTGAATTATAGAAATTGTCAAGTCACCCCGACTCAAAATCTGCATACAGCTGTTTCGATCTTATTAGATCTCATCAGTGCAGCTTATTTGACTTGGAGTGACTTAACAAATTTCTAATTGTTCCCCAATACAAATCGTGGTCAGTAACACTGTCTGGATAACAATCCAGAGCGCCATCCCACCAAAGATATTGGGAAACAACAATTCACCGCTTAGACTGAAAATGCAGAAATTCGTCGCTCAAACACGTACCTCCTGATATGAAGATATCTACTCTACAACAGTGGTGTATATGATCCCAAGGCACACTAACATAGTGATTTTAAAACCTTTGGATATACTCACGAGAGAGCGCTCCGAATATTCTAGTCGCTTAATACGCAAAATACAACAATCAAATCAAATCATACATTACATAAAGTGAACAAGGAAAATTCTTTAATAATTTAAAAAATTATCAAACAACTTTCCAAGGAAGCTGGTTATACGTATTCAGCAACGCAAAATCTGCATTCACAATCTAACGGTGAATTATAGAAATTGTAGTTGTTAGTGTGCCTTGGAATCATATACACCACTGTTGTAGAGTAGATACCTTCATATCAGGAGGTACGTGTTTAAGCGACGAATTTCTGCATTTTCAGTCTAAGCGGTGAATTGTTGTTTCCCAATATCTTTGGTGGGATGGCGCTCTGGATTGTTATCCAGCCACTGTTACTGACCACGATTTGTATTGGGAAACAATTAGAAATTTGTTAATTCACTCCGAGTCAAATAAGCTGCACTGATGAGATCTAATAAGATCGAAACAGCTGTATGCAGATTTTGAGTCGGGGTGACTTGACAATTTCTATAATTCACCGTTCGATTGTGAATGCAGATTTTGCGTTGCTGAATACGTATAACCAGCTTCCTTGGAAAGTTGTTTGATAATTTTTTAAATTATTAAAGAATTTTCCTTGTTCACTTTATGTAATGTTTGAAATTGACCATGGTCGACTAGTATGTTTTTCATGATTTGATTACTTTACAGCTCGCCTTCTAGTTCCAGAGTACTGATAAACTCCAATCCTTGAGAAGGTTTCAAGGAGGTTACGACCTCTTCTTCTTCTTCTTTCTCTTTGTTCCCATTTATACCTCACGGTGTTGGGTTTCCTACAAGTTTCTAGTCCAAAGCATTCTTTTCGTTGACTTGCAATAGCGAGGCATTCTGTAACTAGGTGAACATGAGTTTCCTCCTCCTTCCCACAGAATCTACACTCGTCAGTTTATGATAAACCTATCCTCATCAGATGCTTCCTGAGGCGACAGTGTCATGTTAGGAAGCCAGTGAGGAGGTGTAATTTGTTCTAAGTGAGATCCGGATACCCTTTGGATCTTGCAGTTTTAAAGATCCGAAGGAACTTTTTTGGAGTGATCCATCCCTGGAAGTTTCCGCCAGATGTTTCTCTTTCGGTTTCCTCTTTCTCTCTAAACTCTTTCTCATAGGTACATGTTCCTATATCAAAGAAAGGTTCTGGGCCAGTAAATGACGTTCGTACTCTCTTTGTGGCAAGTATTAGGCCAAGCTACAGAGATTTTTTCATGTAAAAAGTGTTAGAAGAAAACCAGCTCCGCCATTGTGTGTAAAATATTTCCACATGATATAGTGATATGTTTTTCACTCGACTTTATTATTTATGTCTTTGTTATTAACAATTTTATGCAAAAATTTTTTTTTAGTTTTTTGCTTATAAAATTGAAACTATCAGAGTAATCGTGATGATGTCAATAGACTTATTGTAGAAAATGAAAAGACGAAAAAAATGAGAGGTCGGACGACTCAATCAGACCATCAGTCTAAGGGAAAATTGGAAAAAACCGGCCAAAATGCAGTTTTTTCAAAAGTTCATAACTCGGTTATTTTTTGAGTTGTAGCGTAGATCCTCCGGCCAGTATTAGCTATCGATATGAACTTCATTTGTGCGAAGATCAGGAACTGTCCGATGCATAGTTTTTGATCTGTGGCCATTTGATTATGTTACTATGCAATTTTCCAGCAGACCTGAATGCGACAGATATGGTCTGATTTCAATTTACTAAAAAGATTTTGAAAGTAGAATTCTCCTAGTTCAAAACGTTCATCTTGGCTTTCCATAAAAAAGCTGAGAAATATTTTAAAAATAAAGCTGAACGAGTGGGGGTAGAGCAGCAGGCAAGGAGAAGTATGACATTCGAAAGCGTCGGCATTTTGACCGTGACAGTAATTTCTAAACGTTGTCAGATAATAATTGAATCGGTCAGTTGAAGAACAGTACAAGTCCAAAAATAGCCATTTTCATCTGAGATAGCCAAAATGCTCATATATCAGAGCTCTATCCATTCAGCGAAACAACAGTATCATTAATACGAATACTACGACTGTACGCTCCACCCATTTCCATCAGTCAGGTTTACAACAGTACTAGTCCAGGACTTGTACTGTTCTTAATACTGACGTACATATTTCCTGGCCTTTGACAAGTACAATAGAGGTTACTTCTTCCTACCCTGGCGATAGAGGTTTGCGGACTCTAAAGAAGTGGGTTACGGAAAAGCATGATCGAATCTACGTTCCAGAAGAGTACGAAAGCCTGATGCTGTCCTGTAGAAAGACCAATCCGTTTACTGTCAAATATGTTACTCATAGTGATGATCCTAATATTTTGAAAACCCTGGTGCCGTCCAGCAAAAAATCTTCCGAATCTGTGAATCAGACCTGAAAGCGACAGTAAATTTTATGATATCAAACTAGCAGGTAGTTTGAATACGATAGTGCAACACCTGGGTATGTTAAGTACTACGATTTCATAAATGGGCTTTATTTCATACAAAAATTCACGCGACGTAAAAAAAGTGATGCAATTACATTGAAGGTGAACATTAGAGTTTTACTAGCCGACATTACATCTTGGAATATAACTAGGGTTGGCCAACGCCTCCCGCCGGATTACCCGGGAGGCTCCCCGGTAATAATGGTTAACCTCCCGAACCTGCTCGGGTTGGCAATAATTTCTCCGGGTTTTCTAAAATTATACGCAACCATTGATCTATACAAACTTCGATCATTGAATGATTATGATTTTGTAGTGAAAACCCCGTCAAATATTAGATACAGCTCGAAAGCAAAGTAAATACTTTTCAAAGTATTTTTGTATATAATAATAAACGTAGTAAATTCAAATTTTAGTTTTGTTCATCATGTTAAATTATCGACGTAGTAACGACGGGATTCCATCAACAATTTAAAATTGATTGACATTTTCTTTTCTGAAACCCCCCCTAGCCGACTTCTTAGAATTCTCCCGGGTTGGTCCTTTCGAGATATGGCAACTCTAAATACAACATATCCTGATGATATCTGAATAATGTCGTTTTATTTCTTTCACTTTACTTAAATTTAAATGCATTTTCTGCTATCAGGACTCAATTCACTCCAAAAACAGTACATGTCCACTATCTTATTTTTTCAATAACTAATTTCCATAAACCAAAATTTGCATAATTCTTATTTCAATCTGTCTACATAGTTACACACAACAAATCTGTAGTTTCTGTAAATAATATATATTTTAACGATTGTGGTACTACAAAGTTTTTTGTGATTATCTCTTAATGGTAATTTTGGATTAGTACTGTTCTTCAACTGACCGATTCAATTGTAAACCCCCACTCTTCAACTACTCTCACGCGCTCGGCCGTTTTTTGTCCTGTTCAGCTTTATTTTTAACATATTTCTCAGCGTTTTTATGAAAAACCAAGATGAACGTTTTGAACTATGAGAATTCTACTTTCAAAATCTTTTTAGTAAATTGAAATCGGACCATACCTGTCGCATTCAGGTCTGCTGGAAAATTGCATAGTAACATAATCAAATAGCCACAGATCAAAAACTATGCATCGGACAGTTCCTGATCTTCGCACAAATGAAGTTCATATCGATAGCTAATACTGGCCGGAGGATTTACGCTACAACCCAAAAAATAACCGAGTTATGAACTTTTGAAAAAACTGCATTTTGGCCGGTTTTTTCCAATTTTCCCTTAGACTGAGGGTCTGATCGAGTCGTCCGACCTCTCATTTTTTTCGTCTTTTCATTTTCTACGATAAGTCTATTGACATTATCACGATTACTCGTATAGTTTCAAATTTTTAAGCAAAAAACAAAGATAAAAATAATAAAGTCGAGTGAAAAACATATCACTATATCATGTGGAACTATTTGACAAACAATGGCGGGGCTGGTTTTCTTCTAACACTTTTTGCACAAAATGCTCACTCTAAATCTCTGTAGCTTGGCCTATATATCGGCCTCTTCGTTTCCTTTCATTCCCGAATGACCAGGAACCCAGACTAAAAAGACCATGTTATCTTGTTTATCTCATTGCATTTCCTTGACACTCTCATATCAACTTTAAATCGTTGGCATGAGAGCTCAGTGCCTTAATAGCAGCTTGACTATCAGAATAGATCGCTAAGTTGCATTTCTGATAGATTCTTTCTAGGTTCATATCTACACAGGTTCATAGCTACAAAAGTATTTCTGCCTGAAAGACGCTCGAACAGGAACCAAACGACATAGTGTAACACCCGATAAGAATTTCTTAGTCGGATGTCCGACCGAGAATTTGTCGTCCAGTCTGATGGTAGGTACGTCGTTCATCGTTTATGTCGCGCAGTGTATTTATCTCCGTTAGGTCGTAGACGGCCGTGTTCGCCGGCTGTGGAAGTCGTGTTTTTCTAATCGGACGTCGACGTGTGAATCCCACGAACGTTTGTGTCGATCAATCGCGTTATTTATAGACGCTTCGATTTTTTTATAACCTTGGCTTAGTTTCGCGGTTTATTTGGTGCGCCGTTATCCGGCCGAATGTGGACAGAAATCGTCAGTGTCATCCGGGCCGATCGAATTGATTGTTCTTCGGATGACGAATTGATCAGCTTCGGTGTTGCGAGAATAAATTTGAACGTAGAAGGAAACATGTTGAATATAGTTTCATCATCTTTGGCGCTACAGCCCTGGGTGGGCCCTGGCCTCTTCAAGAATTTTTTTTTTTTTTAAATCGAGGTGAAAACTTCAAAAGCGATACCGGTTGCGAACCCGGCCTGTGTGGGATTCAATAGATGATATATATATATATATATATATATATATATATATATATATATATATATATATATATATATATATATATATATATATATAAATATATATCAACATTGCCTACCCACTAAAAACACCTCTGTTCTTTCGGTTTCCGGGCATAAGCCTACTAAACCTCCAGTCTCACACTTAGATTAGGACTCTCGTGCTGCGGTCAGCACTAGAACCTGTTCCCTTCCTTGTGTCTATATTTCAAGACCCAAGTGTATATCTCTCTGCGTCGCGTCGCATTAATTTTGAAATCAAGTAAACATACCTGACGACTGCCCGTGGCATTCTCTGTCGACTGGAAGTATGTTCGCTTCATCCCAGGTTGGTTCGAACTTGAACAATGCTCATCACTCCGACCTCGAGATCCAACATCCATTTTCACACTCGTCGTCTGCAATGGCCATTACTCCGACATCGAGATCCAATATCCATCTTCACTCTCGTCGTCTGCAACGAGCATCATTCGTCTTCGAACCTGACGATCCGCTTCCATCCCACCGTGCCGTCCTCTGTTGGGCGCTGCTCCTTACTAGCGAACCGATGAAGAACGTGTCTGATGGACAATCTCTCAGCCCATCTAGGTCCTTCTTCACTCCTCGTCGTCTTCAGTTTCAGTCGCTTGCCGTCGAATTCACCGCTTTCCCAGGGCGATGCTGCTTCCTCGGTGGTCTGGTCTCGAATGTATGTTCCAGGAGATGTGATGCATAAGTGGAATCTAATTTTTCCCTGTCATAACTTCTTTTATGTTCTGATATTCTTATCTTGTTATGTAGTTTTATCTTTTGAAGTCACCGTGCCGTCCTCGGTTGGGCGCTGCTCCTTACTAGCGAACCGATCTTCAAGAAGGGTTCGCCAGGCGGCTCTATCCTGCGCCTTAGCTCTCCAGTTTCTGACACCGATATTCTTAAGGTCTCTTTCCACTGCATCTAGCCATATCGGCCAGTCAGTTTAGACATTGAAAATCGAAAATTTAACAATAATTCCAAAAGTTTTTGAACTTTGGTCAACTGAATGCTACATAGAGAAAGGAACAAATATCATTTTGCAACCTTTTCCGAAGTCCGGAACATTGTTGAAATTGCAATAATATTGAATTTTGCCTTATGCTTGTGAAAAAAGTTCCTAATGTTCTGCAAACTTGGAGTAGTATTAAATATATTATTTCAATGTCACGTATCAAATTTTCAACCAATTTGAGGATACGGAACATTTTTCAAAATTAACGTTTTTCTTTGATAAACTGACCAAAAAAAAATCCAAAAGTTCTGCAAACTTGACAGATACTTCGGAAAATATACCGAACAGTTGTATAAATTTGCAACGTTTTACGTTGACCGGAACATGTCTATTTATAATTTTTTTAATTCGTGGTAATTTTTTCGAGCAAGATGGTCTAGAAATAATTACAAAAGTTTTGAAACCTGGTTGCAAATTTAGAAAACATCTATTCTGATGCATTTGCGAATTTGCAACCTTGTACGCGGTCCGGAACTTTATGCAATTTGCAAAAATATAAAAATCCAAAAATCATATTTTTCCAAATTGCATAAAGATCCGGAACGCGTACAAGGTTGCAAATTTGCAAATGTGTTAGAATAGATATTTTCCAAATTTGCAACCAAGTTTCAAAACTTTTGTGATTATTTCGAGACCATCTTGCCCGAGAAAATGACCATGAATTGAAAAAATTATAAATAAACATGTTCCGGTCAACGTAGAAGGTTGCAAATTTATACAACTGTTCGGTTTATTTTTCCGAAGCAACTGTCAAGTTTGCAGAATTTATTTTGATCAGCTTATCAAAGAAAAACGTTAATTTTGAATAAAAAAAATGTTCCGTACCCTTAAATTGGTTGCAAATTTAGAAAACATCTATTCTGATGCATTTGCGAATTTGCAACCTTGTACGCGGTCCGGAACTTTATGCAATTTGCAAAAATATAAAAATCCAAAAATCATATTTTTCCAAATTGCATAAAGATCCGGAACGCGTACAAGGTTGCAAATTTGCAAATGTGTTAGAATAGATATTTTCCAAAATTTGCAACCAAGTTTAAAACTTTTGTGATTATTTCGAGACCATCTTGCCCGAGAAAATGACCATGAATTGGAAAAAATTATATAAACATGTTCCGGTCAACGTAGAAGGTTGCAAATTTATACAACTGTTCGGTTTATTTTTCCGAAGCAACTGTCAAGTTTGCAGAATTTATTTTGATCAGCTTATCAAAGAAAAACGTTAATTTTGAATAAAAAAAATGTTCCGTACCCTTAAATTGGTTGCAAATTTAGAAAACATCTATTCTGATGCATTTGCGAATTTGCAACCTTGTACGCGGTCCGGAACTTTATGCAATTTGCAAAAATATAAAAATCCAAAAATCATATTTTTCCAAATTGCATAAAGATCCGGAACGCGTACAAGGTTGCAAATTTGCAAATGTGTTAGAATAGATATTTTCCAAATTTGCAACCAAGTTTCAAAACTTTTGTGATTATTTCGAGACCATCTTGCCCGAGAAAATGACCATGAATTGAAAAAATTATAAATAAACATGTTCCGGTCAACGTAGAAGGTTGCAAATTTATACAACTGTTCGGTTTATTTTTCCGAAGCAACTGTCAAGTTTGCAGAATTTATTTTGATCAGCTTATCAAAGAAAAACGTTAATTTTGAATTTAAAAAAAATGTTCCGTACCCTTAAATTGGTTGCAAATTTGATGCGTGGTATGAAATAATATATTTTTTTAATTCAATACACAAAATGGCCTCGACAATTAATCATTAGCCAACAAAAATATTAAGAAAGTAAGAACAAATAACTCAGGGGAATATACGGGAACACAAAATACGCCAAGGGACTCATCGAGGCGATTTTTATCTTCATACACAAACTAGAGAGGTGAGTCACGGAAAGGAAAGGTTTACAGTAGGGTCAAAACATAGGGATAACGACGGAGTATCAAATTTTGAGACCGATAGAAATAATATGATCGTATAAAAGTTTATAAATTTCAAAGCTATTAAGCGAAAGTAAAAACGCTAAGTTGAAAGGTTGATTATGATTAATCGTATTTTGAATGTTTAGCGAAAGTGTATTACATTCATGTCTAAAGTTACTACAGAAGAATAATAGATGATCAATATTTCCTTGTTCACCACATTCACACAAAGGATCCTCTCTAAGACCAAGTTTAAAAAGATATAGAGGACAAAGAAAGTGTCCACTTCTAAGTCGACTCAATATTCTTATGAATATTCTGCCATACTGAATGTCTCTGAACCATACCCTTCTCAATGGGAGTCGACTGAATTGATTTATAAAAATTTTACCCCTATGATCAAGTTGAAAATCAGAAGTCCACTTATTGTATATAGTATTCTTGATATGGTGAAACAAATCTGTATATACACACTTCATGGAACTAATATTGTCACCATTTGAAGCAGATTTAGCTGCCCTATCTACAAGTTCATTTCCGGAGACACCTTGATGCGATTTTACCCACATAAATTTCACGGAAAAATCATTCTGGAGCAATTGGAACAACGAAGAAAATATTTTTTTATGAATAAAAGAGAATGTACTATCATGTCTAGTATTTTTTATAGACAAGAGCCCGCTCTGACTATCTGAAATAATTAAAAATTTACGAGTTGTTTTGTTCATGAAATTCTCTTCTATATACTCTAATGCTAGGGATATGGCAAATAGTTCTCCATAAAAAATTGAATATTTTCCATTCAAGGTTATACTTCTGGAAGATAAGTTGGATGTATCATATAATGCTGCTCCAACTGCTGAGCCATCTGATTTTGAAGCATCGGTGTAAATTCTAAGATATTCTGGAAATCTTTCATTCAATAATATAAGAAATTCATTTCTAATTACATATGAATATGAGGGAATAAATACATCCGGGATGATTGTCAATGTATTGAAATGTGAAGAAAAAAGAGGTAATATATATTTTTTTAAATTCAAATATATGAAATAATATATTTTTCGTAATCCCATACTGTTATTTTGATTTAACGGTATTCAGATGAAAATTGAAAAGTCAGTGTTAACGGCCGCCGGCCGTTATAATTTCATAAATTTCATAAACACTTGTTCAAATATTTATTTGAAAACATCATTCTGCTTACAATAACAACATTGAAATCTTGGTCCACAGCGAGTTGGGAGAATAAACCTCTGATTTTCATTTCGCATAGGCTAATAATATATCTTCATTAACCGCCTTTACATTCTTGCTTTTACGCCACATTTCAAAATTTTCATATTCTTTTTGATATCGCTCTTGAGTTATTTTCGGCAGTTAATCAACACTCGCTGCACTTGCACATGATTCTCCCAATATTTCCAAAGGAATTTGATTTTGTTCCTCAATTTCATCAATTTCATCCATGGTCGTCGTTAAAGCGAACTTGAGAACACAAAAAACTGTCGTTGTTTATAAAACTGTCAAACTGTTCACTCTGACAACAGAGTGCACAACGTTGGGATTTTTCTTTAGAATTGCGAGGTACGGTGTTTTTTCTTTCTTCGGATTCAAAATATAATCTTTCAACGGGATTACGAAAAATTTTTAACGACACACGGCCGATACGCAAATAACGGATTCGGTTAGTTATAATCCTCGGCTGCGCCTCGGATTACAATATCCAACCTCGTGCTACATATCGGCCTTGTTACGTTAATAACTATAATACTACTTCAAATTGGCAGAACTTTTGGAACTTTTTTCACAAGAATAAGGCAAAATTCAATATAATTGCAATTTCAACAATGTTTCGGACTTCGGAAAAGGTTGCAAAATTTCATAGTTTGTTTCTATCTCTTTCCCGACCCTACATTAAAGTTTGAAAACTTTTGGAGTTATTGTCAATGGATTATCTAAACTGACTGCCTTAATAAGGTGTTATGTATTCTGTGTAGAAACAGCTGTCAAATTCATCGCAACAGTTTCGCCATCTGAATAAAATGTGCAGAAATACTCAATGTTCACATCAATTCGCACAAAACATATTGTTCGGGATATTAGCGATGTTTTCAATAAAGCAGCTAGTTTGGGGTATTGAGTAAATGGATCGGTGTATACGGTGAATGTATTTCGGTAGCTCAAATTGAATGTGTCAATCATTTCGCGAACAAAACACGTTCGACGTAATGCGAAATCAAAAAGAGATATTGAAAATATCGGTGTACACGTGTTGGCCCGAACCTCGACTAGGAACGCGTAAAATTTGACATTGCAATTGGAATAACACTTGGTTCCGAACATTACAATTGTATTTCGAGATCTAATAGTATAAAAAATTGAAGAATTCCACACGGAATTTCAGTGTCGTAGCTAAATATGCAAATGATACTTATTGACCGAGAACTCAAAAAATAACCGAGTTATGAACTTTTGAAAAAACTGCATTTTGGCCGGTTTTTTCCAATTTTCCTTTAGACTGAGGGTTTGATTGAGTCGTCCGACCTCTCAGTTTTTTCGTCTTTTCATTTTCTATATTAAGTCTATTGACACCATCACGATTAATCTGATAGTTTCAATTTTATAAGCAAAAAACTAAAAAAAACGCGATTTTTTGCATAAAATTGTTAATAACAAAGATATAAATGATAAAGTCGAGTGAAAAACATATCACTATATCATGTGGAACTATTTGACAAACAATGGCGGAGCTGGTTTTCTTCTAACACTTTTTGCACAAAATGCTCACTCTCTCTGTAGCTTGGCCTAGATAGTTTTCGTAATAATTCATCACAGGAGTACCCATTTCTCCACACTGACAGTAAGGGTCTTGTCTGACGCCGATCCAATGAAGATATTAAAAGCGCGTTTTCCTCCACTTTCGCCAGTCGCCGACGACTGCTACTGAGTAGCGTCGACCAATTCGTCAAGACATCTCCAACGCATTTTAAATCATCCTGTTTTCCTAGCCGCTACTCAGTCGCGACTACCAGCGTCCGGTCGCCGTTCGTCCAGTCGCGAGTAGCTGCTCATATTCGGAAGGGGTGCCGCGATAATTCGTCGACGAAAATTAGTTTGCGTAGTTATATCGATGCCGGGTAATTCGGAAAAACTCTTTAAATTTTGTTTCGTTATCTGTCAGGTGGTTCTGGATTGTTATTGCATGAAATCCTTCCAATCGTCTATTTCGGAACATTGATAATTCTTCGCTTGTCTGTTTCTCAGATTCTAACATTAACATGAGAAGCAGATTTTCCTCCTGCATTTGATAATTTAATAACATTGCAATTGATGATTTTTTTGAAATATTCATTTTTCTTGTGCTGAACAGACCAGAACGAGGGACAAATACTGATTGACGCAGGCTAGCGAGTCGCAGTCGTCGGCGACTAGCGAAGGTGGAGGAAAACGCGCCTTGAATGAATAGGTCGCAGCTACTACCAGTCGCGGCTACTCAGTCGCAGTCGTCGGCGACTGGCGAAAGTGGAGGAAAACGCGCCTTTAGGACAATTCATATGGCCACTTCTCAATCGACAGATTACTCGAATGAAATCTTTGGAACTAGAGACATTTTTAAACCAAACTTTGTGTAAGGGAGATGCCTAAATTTTACTATATAGTCTACACTTCGATGACTCTTGAAATCTTTGGATCCATTTAGATATAACATTATTTTTTAATTTAAGGAATAAATCAGAATGAACACATTTATTTATATGAATTGTTTGGTTTTCCGCTGCTTCTTTTGCCAATTGGTCAACTATTTCATTTTCATTTATCCCTACATGAGCTTTAACCCACAAGAATCGAATCTGTTTTCCTTGATTCTCCAGAGATTCAATTATTTTCAAAATATTTTTATGAATTATAGAAAATTCTGAATTAGTTTTGATTTTTTTCAATGATAAAAGGGCGCTTTGACTATCTGAGATTATTAAAAATTTATTTTTGCTGATTACGTGTTGATTATGTAGAATGTAAGTCAATGCAGATAATATTGCTGACAATTCCACTCATGTATAATAATTCCCATTTGAGAGAACAAAAATCGTAGTTTGCTATCGGATAAATAGGAAGGAACAGAAATGCAAGTGGATAAAAATATCGGATAAATTACGTTACCTTACCAACTCTAGCAATTATTCGTTTAGCAAGCGTTGCATCAGTTTGACAATTGTAAATGTCGAAAACAGAATTTTACAACAAATACCTAATATTCCAGTACCTAAATATGTTGAGATTTGGAAATATTTGCAAGGCCGAAATAATGAGGGAGATCGAAAAATCAACTCCTGAAAATACAAAAAAAAGTCATTCTTCCATTTGGAATCAATTTAGCGAATTTTGTAAACAACGAAACTTCAATTTGGAAAACCGAACAGTCAGTGGAAAAATGTGACAGGAATATTGATGGACTGTGGCTTTAATATGAATAAACAGAATGGGAAAAGATTATAAAGAATACGTGGTGAAAACAATGTGGAACACAAGCGCGAAAATGTTGCAAAACCAATGTATTTTCGAAAAATTTAATGTTACTTTCAATCGTTTCACTGATTTGGCATTAACAATAATTCAAGGAATTGTCGTACCAAATACCACGCGAGCTCAGATTTAGCAGGATATTTTTTTGGTTGTTTTCTCATACTTACTTTCATTGGCAATTTAACTCGATCTGTTCAGACAAAATCACTCGAGCTACGCTCTCGTGAGAACAGCTCTCGTTAAATTGCCAATGAAAGTAAGTATTCGAAAACAACGACGAAAAAATATCCGGCTAAATCTGAGCTCTAGTGGTATTACCCCCGACAATTCCACTCATGTATAATAATTCCCATTTGAGAGAACGAAAATCGTAGTTTGCTATCGGATAAATAGGAAGGAACAGAAATGCAAGTGGATAAAAATATCGGATAAATTACGTTACCTTACCAACTCTAGCAATTATTCGTTTAGCAAGCGTTGCATCAGTTTGACAATTGTAAATGTCGAAAACAGAATTTTACAACAAATACCTAATATTCCAGTACCTAAATATGTTGAGATTTGGAAATATTTGCAAGGCCGAAATAATGAGGGAGATCGAAAAATCAACTCCTGAAAATACAAAAAAAAGTCATTCTTCCATTTGGAATCAATTTAGCGAATTTTGTAAACAACGAAACTTCAATTTGGAAACCGAACAGTCAGTGGAAAATGTGACAGGAATATTGATGGACTGTGGCTTTAATATGAATAAACAGAATGGGAAAGATTATAAAGAATACGTGGTGAAAACAATGTGGAACACAAGCGCGAAAATGTTGCAAACCATGTATTTCGAAAAATTTAATGTTACTTTCAATCCTTTCACTGATTTGGCATTAACAATAATTCATGGAATTGTCGTACCAAATACCACGCGAGCTCAGATTTAGCAGGATATTTTTGTGGTTGTTTTCTCATACTTACTTTCATTGGCAATTTAACTCGATCTGTTCAGACAAAATCACTCGAGCTACGCTCTCGTGAGAACAGCTCTCGTTAAATTGCCAATGAAAGTAAGTATTCGAAAACAACGACGAAAAAATATCCGGCTAAATCTGAGCTCTAGTGGTATTACCCCCGAAAATTTTACAATATATCTAATGTGTCCGGATTATTTCGTTCTTCTCGTACGGACGGTTCTATTTTAAAGGAGATTGGATTTCATGAAAATGAACTCGATCTACGCTCTCGTGATTTTGTCAGAACAGCTCTCGTTAAATTGCCAATGAAAGTAAGTATTCGAAAACAACGACGAAAAAATATCCGGCTAAATCTGAGCTCTAGTGGTATTACCCCCGATAATTCTCCATAAAAAACTGAGTAAAATTTACTCAGGTTAGATATTTCAGAGATATAGATCATTCGATCTATATTTTTCGTATTGTATTACTTTCATTACGCTGACCTTATTTGTTTCAAATGAAAACAAAATATTTGTTTCAAATTGATTGTTGAACATGGCGATGTAAATTTGTTGTTTACTTTGTTGGACACCTTCAGGTCGATTGCCGAAAATAACATATTGTTTTATTAGTAGTAAAAGTGATACTTTTTGTGGCGAGTCTAAATGTTTGTCACAATTTTAGACGAGCCACAAAAAATGCTTTTCTCCGAATAAAACATGCGATTTTTTCCGCAAACGGTGTCAAACGATAGAATAAAGATAATATTTCTAAAAAGGATTAGATGTAAAAAAACGTAAAACTAGATTGCTTTGCTTACTGGATCAAAATTTTGTAGGTGTCAAGGCAACACAAATTCGACAATTCAACAAAATAATTGACAGAAACATAATGTCACTTATCTACGAATTATAGGACTGTGCGTTTTTGGTAAGTACAAGAAGTATTAAGAAATAACTTGTTGCAGTAAAATAGATACAATTTCTCTTATAGATTACATTATGTCGGGTTCGAAACCCAACTGTACGCCGCCCGACGTTCTTGAAATTGCCGTGAGAGTACAAAAAAAATGTACTTTTTTGTACGCTCACGGCCGGACAAAAAGGTAAAAACAAAATGACGTCTGTGAATTCAAACTTCAACATTAAGAACTGAGGTTAAAAAAGTCGTCATTTTTTGACGTTTGCGGAAAAAATATATTTTTATATAGGTATAATAGTAGTCGTACAAGCGTTGGCTCTCTCAAAAGGCGACTAATTATTTGTTCTATTTTATAACGTAAACTAATAAGCGCGTATATTTGTGTATGGCCTAGTGTTTATTTTGAAATCATTATGCATCAAATTATGCTATTAACAGGCAATAAGAAAGCTTCAATTTTAAGAGCCCTTTCAGACTAGGATACTGTATCCGAGATACTGTATGCGAGATACAGAATTTAGGCCAGATACAGTCGAGATACTTTTGTTAGAATATAGTTTTGTAAATAAATTTTATCAGTACAATATCAGTGCTGTACGGTGCTTTTTATGAAATGGACATTGAAGAGTGCGCTATGCTGTGTTATATTATATTTCTGGGCCCTAACTACAGTGTACCATGTATAATTTATTTCCGTAACTTACAATTTACTTGATAGTTTGCGAACAGTTACTAGATAGTAGTGCACTGATTAATACAAATTAAACATCAATTCGCTTATCTAAAGGGTTTTCACTGCAATCCGTAAAAATTTAAAAGCAATATAAATTAACGAATAAACTCATTATTCATCGCCAATAAACAATATTATTGAAATATTTCATTTAATTTTTGTTATCCATCTTGAGAATGATTATGTAAAAATCAGTAAGCGTTCGACAAATAATCGTTGTTTCGAGAATTTTAATAATATGAATAATTTGATTTATTTAGCTAATGAATTTATGCATTTCCTTTTTTGAATGCACTGTATAATTACTTTTATAAATATACCTACCATATTCATTTTGTTGAACAATTTCTTCAAAATTTTCACACATCTGTTTGGTAATTTCCACGCAACATTTTTGTTTTATATTTCTGTCGAAATGATTTTCATTACTTGTATCCCATATACAAGAATTCGGTTCTACCAAACTTATAAATTTCTCGTTATCAAAAACTTTATTCTCCATGGTACAATCGAAAAACCGCTCTATTCCACTTCACTTCTACTAATAAATAATAAAAATATTGTACACCTATGCTATTGTGCTTTTTGAATCGCAAAAGTATGCAAGTCTGAACAGGTCCATAAGACACAATGATAATTCGGTATCCCGGATTCTGATACTGTCGCCGGCGGCTGAATGAGCGAGATTCAGAAATTTAGTATCGCGATACGGTATGCTGTGCTGAATGCAGTGTGAAAACGTACATATAAACGCATATATTTTCTGTATCTGGGATACGCGTATCTCGGATACAGTATCCAAGTCTGAAAGGGCTCTAAGAACTGAGGTTAAAAAAGTCGTCATTTTTTGACGTTTGCGGAAAAAATTTATTTTTATATAGGTATAATAGTAGTCGTACAAGCGTTGGCTCTCTCAAAAGGCGACTAATTATTTGTTCTATTTATATTATATAAATAAATAAGCGCGTATATTTGTGTATGGCCTAGTGTTTATTTTGAAATCATTATGCATCAAATTATGCTATTAACGGGCAATAAGGAAGCTTCGATTTTAATAATCTGAAGTAGTTTATATCGGATCCTGGAACTTAATACTTGGTAAGGTCGGTCGGTAGCTGAGAAGATATATCGATCACCGTTTCGGACGTAATAAATCTTTAGACGTTCGCAGGAAGGAAACGTCGAAGGTTTCTACGATCGCAACATCAATATTTATACGTCAACTGACCGCAATCGATTAACGCTTAAATTGGAATATGAAAAATTAAGTCGTCGAGGTAATTTCTCGATGTCGACAAGGTTTTCCGTTGAAACGCCTTCTGTGTTTTCTAATACAATGAGAAAAGCTTTCTACCAAAAGAAAAATTCCCGAATGTTTTTCGGCATGAGTGTTCTCCCGAAAACAATATTTTCTTTCATTTGTGTCGTAGATGCAACAAAAATATGACCCACAAACAGTTATATATAACGTTGTATTTTGTCAGTTGACAGTTGTGACAGTTAACATAAACAAAATTTCTTCGAAACTGTGTCGCAGTTACAGCAGTAATATAAGCCACACCCAGTTGTACAACGTTGTATTTTGTCAGTTGACAGTTATTACAGCTCCCGAAAAAAAAGTTCGCCGAACTGTGTCGCAATCTCAGCAACAGTATAGCCCACAGACAGTTGTACAGCGTTGTATTTTGTCAGTTGACAGTTATAGCAGCTCCCAACAAAATACCCCCAAACTGTGTCGCAATCTCAGCAACAGTATAGCCCACGGACAGTCGGACAGAATACAAAGTTGTATTCTGTTAGTGGACAGTTATAGCAGCTCCCAAAAAAGAGTTCCCTCAAACTGTGTCGCAATCTCATCAACAGTATAGCCCACAGACGGTTGTACAACGTTCTATTTTCTCAGTTGACAGTTATTACAGCTCCCAAACACAAATTAGTATGACACACAAACAGTTGTACAACGTTGTATTTTGTACAGCTTACAGTTGTGACAGCCCCGGAAGAGAAAATTTCCCTTCAAACTGTATCAAAGTCACTGCAACAGTGTAGCATACAGACAGTTGTATAAAGTTGTATTTTCTCAGTTGACAGTTATTACAGCTCCCGAAAACAAATATTCCTCTGAATTATGTCACACTTCTAGAAACAGTAAGACACACAAACTGTTGTACAACGTTGTATTTTGTCAGTTTACAGTTAACACAGCCCCTGAAGAAAATGTTTCCCTTCAAACTGTGTCGTAGTCACAGCAACAGTATAGCCCACAGAACAGTTGTACAACGTTGTATTTTGTCAGTTTACAGTTCCGGCCACTACCAAAAAACAAAAGAAATGTGACAGCTTTAAAATACAAAATTTTAGCCGAACTCCGCTTGAATATCAGAGCAAGATCTGATGGATAATACCTACCTACGACCACGATATTTTTGAGCCCCAAATATTTTCATGGACGGTCAGTATCATAAGTTCAATCCGATACGTGGGAAAAAGAGCGAAAGCTGATCGTCAGATGTTACCGTAATTTCCACGGTGTCGACTACGAGGTCGACCGTGTGTCTGGGGAAATCTGACACGCGGACTCGTACACGAGGAGGTCGACGAGACCACGGTCTCAGTGTCGATCGCGGATAATGAAGAGATTGTTACGCGAAATTTACTGTCTGGAGAAAATCCCCGGCGCGTTGCGATGACGAGTTTTCGTCATTTTCATCGAGATCGACGGAAGTATCGGTCGGTAATTTTCTCGCGTGGAAAATTCAGTTATTCGCGCATGAGGTGATTTTAACGAGAGATAAGGTAAATAGATAATCTTAACATATCACTTTTAGTGTTAATCATATTGAACATTATTAACGCGATTTAGAAGTTGAAAGATTTTGAGTTGGTCATCAATATTTTTCGCTTTCCGGCCACTTCCGGTCTGGAAATGGTTATGGTTTTGAATTTTCAAACGGAACGCCCCGTATATTGTAACATTTTTATATTTCTGAGGTAATACTGCATCAGGACGTGAGATTTTGAGAATTTTTTACGCCTACGCAATTTTTTAATATTGGTGAGTGAGACACTGTCATAAATTGAGTGTTTTGTTTCTCAAAGGAGACTTGATAAAAAGAACTGTTAAATGTTATGCCTCATGGCTATCCATGGCACACTTAACAAAAGTAAATAAATTATTATCCAGTATTTTCCTTAGTAATGTCCATTTTTTGTTCTTATTTTTAATAAAATCACAAATAAGTTTGATTCGTCAATAATTCTTTCGAAAAGAGTTTGTCAAAAAATCGTCGCCATTTGAAAAATAATATTTAGCCATTGAAATGTTATTTTGCCAACTTGTCTTATTCCTATCATACTAGTCATTAAAACTTTGCGATTGTAATTTTCTGACATCACCTGAGATCCTTACATTAGTTCACATTCGATCATGGCCACCTAGATGCAACATTGAAAGTGACTGTAAAAAAATGAAGTAGGCTTACAAACTTTTAAAAATGTCAAATTCTGATACCGGCATTTTTAAGAGATCCAAAATGTTTACAATATACGTGCTATTCCATTTAAAAATTTAAAACCGCAGCTATTTTCTGTGAACCCAAGAAGGTCCTCACAGTGAAAAATATGTGAAAACTCTCCTTTTTGCATACAATATACCTATACCAAATTTAATTTTGATATACCTAATATTCTAGAAGTTATGACTTCTATATAATATATATAATATATATATATATATATATATATATATATATATATATATATATATATATATATATATATATATATATATATATATATATATATATTTATATATATATATATATATATATATATATATATATATATATATATTTATATATATATATATATATATATATATATAAATATATATATATATATATATATATAAATATATATATATATATATATATATATATATATATATATATATATATATATATATATATATATATGGAATAAATTCATCCACACAATAACAAAAAATTTTTCGTAATTATACATAATAATACATATCCTTCGGAAAATTGTAATAGCATAATTATTCATTGTATTTATTATATGTTTTAATGTTAGTTAATATCGTTATCAGAAAACATGTTACATTGAACATGGTCCTAAAAATGAGAATATTGTTTGTGCCCCACTAAATTTTGGAAATACGTAGTAGGTATATTGTTTGCGTAGGTGTTAACCTGTTTAGCCGAAAATTACAGTTCAAATTTTGTTTTAGATCATTTTAAATTGGTTTTATATACGTCCTATTTGGCTCATATGTTTTACGTTTGCTGTTCACCATCATCAAATAGGTCAAGTCTGTATTTATAATTAACCGATAATTATGTCAAGTTCTTTTTATGCGATAGAAGCAAAAACACTTTTTGCCCAATATATTCTGTGTTATATTAATATATCTGCATATAATTTTGATTGTCGGGCACTTAAATTTAATTTAACGCCTTGGAATATGATGAATATATGCAATTAATAAATGCTAACCAACTAACGTTCATTCTACCGGTGCTGATTTCATCAACGTTATTTGAATGTCGTCTATTATACATTTCATTAACTTTTTTAACTTTGCTTGAATACAGCTGGGCCACCGAGTCTCCATATTTCATTATTTAGGTTATTCTTAGCTCTAGGGATGCGGGACTTCATTGGGAGTAATTTCGTCAACACTATCTTGTTATTTTCAGTTAATCATCTCGCATATCAGTTACTTAAAATTAGATCTAATAGTTATTTATGTACCAAGTGCGTTATTGCGTTAGGATCTAGTAACGCACGTGGTGCATACAAGATTTTATTTTTCACGAAAAAATTATTTTATTATAATGAAAAATCGATTTTAAAATCGGTTCATTGCTCCTATACTTTACATTTTCCTTCTCATAGTAGGCATGTCATTTGTTGATATTTTGACGTTTGTGAATATTTTTGTCATCATATTCAGTGAATGTCATGCTGCTTTCTTTGAGTAGTCTTATAGAAATAATGGAAATGAAAATGAATTTACCCAGGAATATCATAGAAAATGCAGCCAAAGCTGCGAATAATTCATTGCCGGAGAAATCCAGAGTCGTATACGACAAGGATTATGAAGTATTTAATCAATGGAAGTTGCTTCATTTCTCCTCGTACAATTAGCGGGCGTTATGATCCATTATGCCCGCTCATTACGCCATAGGGCATTATGCGTGTATTTATAGCAACCGTATCTAAGATAAAATCAACAAACAATATACAAGTGAAAAATAAATATATTTTTTTAAAATTAGATAGTGAAATCTCTAATGTTCAGTAGAATTGTATTCTCGAAAAAACAAGAAAAATACAATTGTTTATGAAGTGAGGTGCTTCGGGATATTTTGTATATGTTGTGTTAACAATAATTGTATGGAAAAATAATAATCCGATAGTTATTTTGTTTAGTTACTATACTCCTTCGTCGCTCAGCTTTCAACCTCCCCTCGTAGTTATTTGTTCATAGTTTTATAATTTCCTTCGTCGACAAGCCCGATTATCGCTCGAAGAACTGATGAAGTATATTCCGCCGAAACGTTGAATGAATGTTGTTCCATAGAAAGAAAGAAGAAATTTAAAAAAAACTCAACTCAGGTTATATGTAGTTTAATCGTTAGAGTTTCATCACTTTTCTACATTGTGAAACTAATTATTTATTTATTTAATATAATATGGATACGCTGCACCGCGACCTTAAGGTCTATTGTACCCCTCATCAGAGCTGTACTCACTACTGCGTCATCTACAGCTCGCCTTCTAGTTCCAGAGGACCTATGAACTCCAATTCCTGGGAAGATTTCCAGGAGGTTACGTCTTCATTGCTACAAGTTTCTTGTCCGAAGCAAGATGGCGATGGCGAGGCATTATGTTACCAGGTGAACAGGACTTTCCTCCTCTTACCCACAGAATCTACACTCGTCAGTTTCTGATAAACCTACAGTAGTGTGCGAATTAATGTGAACACATAATAAGTTTTAGAATTTTACTGTTTTTCTCAGTTGACAACATGTTTATTTTATTTTAGCTGTCATTTAGTTTCACAGTTCTGACAGTCAGTTAGTACTAATACCTGCCATGCCACAGACGCGTTTATTTTGGTTGTTTTCTGAATTATTTTATTTTTGGTGGAGTAAGGTGAACTAGGACCGTACTAGATTAGAATTTTTGAGGATGGATATTAGTCCCAGAAAGCGCACTAAGATTGTTACGTTGAATGAACACACATCAATGACTCAAAGAGATATTGCCAAGGAGTGTAATGTGAGTTAAGGAGCCGTAAATAAGATTTTGAAGCAAAAAAGAGACACTGGGACTATTGAGGTGAACAGAAAAAGAGAATGTGGAAGAAAGAGGAAGACACCAGCAAGGGATGAAGGTTTTTCAATAAGAGAAAGTAAACTGAACCCTAGAAAAACAAACCAACAACTTCAGGAACACTTAGCACACGCTGGGATTATTACTCATGACCCCACTGTTCGAAAACGACTCATCGAAGGTGGAAGAAAAACAGTTAGACCTCAGAAGAAACAGTTGTTGACAGCTCCTATGATGAAAAAACGATATGTTTGGGCAAAAAAATACAAGAGCTGGACTGTCCAAGATTGGAGAAATGTGTCGTTTTCAGATGAGAGCCATTTTTCAGTACAAGGGCAGCGATCTCGTTACGTAAGAAAGAGTGACAACGAAAAACTTACTGCAGCTCATATTGACCAAATAGTTGAATATCCATTAAAGAAGATGTTCTGGGGTTGCTTTTCTTATAAAGGTACTGGATCCCTTGTGCCAACCGAAGGTATGATGAACTCGCAAAAATACAAAGACTTATTAGATCATAGATTGGAAGTTGAACTAAGAAAAGTTGATGCTAATGGTCAAGCAGTTTTTCAACAAGACTCTGCTCCTTGTCACGTGTCCAAGATGATGCTGAAATAATTCGAGGAAAAAAAGATATCATGCCTTGAATGGCCAGGAAACTCCGCTAGAAAATTTGTAGGCAATCGTAAAAGCTATACTACGTAAAATAGATTGTACAACAAAAACAAAACTCATTGAGGCTGTCATCCAGATATGGTTTCGGGACCTGCAAATAACTGAAAGTTGTAAAAAACTTATTGATTCCATGCCAAAACGTATCCAAGAAGTTATTAAAGCCAAGGGAGGACATATTTCATATCAAAACAATTTGAATTGTATTGATTTTTCGATTTCATTTAAATGTAACCTATAAATGTTCACTTTTTCAAATTATCGTTTGTGTTCACATTAATTCGCACACTACTGTATTTTCATCAGATGCTTCATGAGACGACAGAATTCTGTAAGAAAGTCAGTGAGGAGGTGTAATTTGTTCTAAGTGAGATCCAGATACCCTTTGGATCTTGCAGTTTTAAAGTTCCGAATGAGCTTTTTAGACAGCGCCATCTATAGCTCGCCTTCCAGTTCCAGAGTACTAATGAACTTCAATATTCTTGTCCAAAACATTCCTTCTGTTAGCTTGCAATGGCGAGGTAATCAGGTGAACAAGAGTTTCCTCCTCTTCCTAACATAATCTACACTCGTCAGTTTCTGATAAATCTATTCTCATCGGATGCTTCATGACGCGACAGTGTTCTGTAAGGAAGCCAGTGGGAAGGTGTAATTTGTTCCTACTGAGATCCAGGTATCCTTTGGATCTTGCAGTTTTAAAGTTCGGAGGAACTTTTTGGATTGATCCATCCCTGGAAGGTTCCAGAGTGTCTCTTTCGGTTTTTCTCTTCTCCCCAAACTCTTTCTTATAGGTGCAATTTCCTATACCACAGGAAGGTTATGGGCCAGTAAATGGCTTTCATGCTCCTTTTCAAGTATATTGGCCTCTTCGTTTCCTTTGATTTCCCAGTGAACAGAAATCCAGAGAATCCAGACTGAAAAGACCTTGTTATTATTTCCTGTTTCATTGAGACTCCTTTGGCGCTTCCACATCGACTTTGAATGGATGACATGGAAGCTCAATGCTTGATAGCAACTTGACTAGCAGAATAGATCGCAATGTTGCATTTTAGTAGGGGAGTCCAAGCGGGTATTTTGGAATTTACTCAAGCGCGGCAGAATAACATATTGGGGAAACCTTGCACCCTGTTAAGTATCCCCACCACACATGAACCCTTGATACGGGGGCGTTCGTCTAGGGCAGCTGATCAGATTAATTTTAAAAAAATCTATCGTTCGAAGAACTCGAGCGCGTCAGATTAAGGCAAGTTGAGTTAATTACATGCAGAAGAGTATGCATTTCACTAATCTGAAGATTCGCACGTGGCATAAGGAAATAGGAAACTAAAAAAGTTGCAAAAAGAAAACGTCACCTTGACATTCTCGAGCACGGTTAAATTTTTTTCGTAATCCCATACTGTTATTTTGATTTAACGGTATTCAGATTACAATTGAAAAGTCAGTGTTAACGGCCGCCGGCCGTTAAGAAATCACTTGTTCAAATATTTATTTCAAAACATCATTCTGCTTACAATAACAACATTGAAATCTTGGTCCACAGCGAGTTGGTAGAATAAACCTCTGATTTTCATTTCGCATAGGCTAATAATACATCTTCATTAACCACCTTTACATTCTTGCTTTTACGCCACATTTCAAAATTTTCATATTCTTTTTGATATCGCTCTTCAGTTATTTTCGGCAGTTAATCAACACTCGCTGCACTGCACGTGATTCTCCCAATATTTCTAAGGGAATTTGATTTTGTTCCTCAATTTCATCCATGGTCGTCGTTAAAGCGAACTTGAGAACACAAAAAACTGACGTTGTTTATAAAACTGTCAAACTGTTCCATGACAACAGAGTGCACGACGTTGGGATTTTTTTTTAGAATTGCGAGGTACGGGTTTTTTTTTTTAGAATTGCGAGGAACGGGGTTTTTTCTTTCTTCGGAATCAAAATGTAATCTTTCAACGGGATTACGAAAAATTTTTAACGACACACGGCCGATACGCAAATAACGGATTCGGTTAGTTATAATCCTCGGCTGCGCCTCGGATTACAATATCCAACCTCATCCGTTATTTGCTACATATCGGCCTTGTTACGTTAATAACTATATTTTTATTTTGAAGGAAATGTCACGATTTTTTTTTGTATTTTTGAATATCGGCGATGAGTTTTGGTATCGTACGGTCACCCCCACCATGCAAACCGGCAGATTAACTTACCTTCGTTATCAGAGACGATGTGTGGTGCATAAACTATTAATATCTGACGCGCTCGAGTATGTCTATATAACGATTTTTTTTTACATTTTTGAAGATACGCGCACGTTTTTCCACTCAGTGAAATGGTACACATCATATAACCTTTTCTTCGTTTTAGCATCTAATCTTCACAATCCAAAGGTCCCCAAGCCGCTAGAGTAAATCCCCATTTAGCATCTCGGGTAGTTGAAATTTTAGTCGAATTTCTTCAAATATAGATATTTTATATTACGACGTCATCTCACATAAGCTACGTCATAGAAGACGGTTTATATACGTCCTTTAACGCCTACGATACTCGTCCTGATTGACGCAAACCGACGCTTTCTAAACGTAGGTACGATCTGTTTTCTCCGTTGTAAGATTGGCACACATTCGTTTTCGCAATTCTGAAGACGAATAAAGAGCGGGAAAAGTCGATTTTTCCAAACAAACAATGAATCACTTCGTTTTCCTCGCTCAGGCATCATCGAGCGCGTTTCGGAGAAACCAAATTACGCGTTGTCGGTAAGTATCTCGAAAACAATAAACATCGGGTTTTATAGTATTTACGTATGTTCGGGACGCCCCACATTTTCGTAGAAACGCGTACCGAAAACAGTTTTCCGGAAAAATATTTTCATTTGTTGTATAAACAGTTAATAGGGTCAATTCTATAAGAACTGGTTAAAAATTAAAGGCACGTTAAAAAAATGTGTTTTTAACGTTCCGTTAATTGAATATAACCCAATTCCAATTCTATAACGTCAATATTTAAAGGATCCTTTAAAATCATTCATTTTAACGGTGGTGTTAAATGTGGTTGAATAAAGCAGTGTTGACAGATCGCACTTGATTCATTTGAACTATTTAACTCGAAAAGTAGATCAATGATCCCCATTTCTAACCTCTAATAAAGTGACAGAGCAACAGGATTTATAGTTATGTATCTTATTTGAAAACTTTAACCAATTGTGATTTTTTGGATCGTGGGTTGAACCAGGAAATCTGGCATTCATATTAAGAATCATATTGTTGGCATCACAAATAATTTGCGTATTTATGATGTAGTATCCTTTGCGACAGTAATATGGCGCAGCAGGATGCACCGCATGATAAACATGAGGAGCTATAATTTTTATATGAGTGCAGTCAATCACACCACATAATCCATTAAAATGAGGAAACTCTTCATTGAAAGTCTCCTGTACCCTATTTCTGTTTTCTCCAACAGGAAATATAATGTACCTATGTAATAAATGATTGACTATAAGATCTGTAACTTCTGCAATACTGCGACTGACCATTGGCTGACTCAATGCAATTTGATGAAGCTGACCTGTAGGAGTCTGGTAACTGCCATGACCAAGAAAATGCAAAGTACATAGTATGCGGAGATGTTTAGGAACAAATGTTGATCTTTGACTATCATGCATATGTTCAGATATTGAATGTATTATTAATTGACAAGTTTCTTTATCAAGTCTGAAAAGCCTAGTGAATATTTTATCAGGTAATTCGGAAGGATTTGAATTATCTCTCAAATTTCTTTGAATTCTCCTATACTGTTTCCTAAAAAAGATTTGATTTGTGAGTAACATAATAAGTATATCATAACCCCAAAATTAACTTACTTAACTGCGTTCCTATGATTTCGAATTTCTTCATTCATTAATAAGACATCAAATATCAAAGCCATTTCTATATTATTCACTTGAATTTAAATCGATTCGGTTGTATTTGTTAAAGTTTCCACTATCAAAAATGTTTTAAAGTCTTAGTCTATATAGGGTTTAAATTTTGACATATATCGGCTAAAATTAAGCGTCTTCCTTTAATATTTTAAAGCTTATGATGCATACAGAATAGTAAAATGAAGTTAGCGGATAGTTTAATTTTTAACCATGCTTTAAAATTTAACAGTTGTTTACAGAATTGGCCCTAAACATGGTCCAAAACGGAGGGTTAGGTGGCTGTCTACTGTCGTAGAGTAGACATTTTCCTGTCGGGAAGTAGTTATTTGTTCTGATGCCGACAGAATTCTGCGTTTTCGATCTGAAGAGTGAATTGTTGGTTACTAATATTTTTGACAGAGGGCGCTATGGGTTGTTATCCATTCAGTAGTTCGATCGATTTGTATTGGGGAACAATAAAAATACGTCAATTCACTACGAGTCGAGTAAGCTACACTGAAGAGGTCTGATAAGATCGAAACAGCTGTATGCAGATGTTGAGTCGGGGCGTCTTGAGTTTTTCTATAATTCACTGTTGCGTTATGAATGCAGATATTGGGTTGCGGAATACACATAACCAGTTCCCTTGGAGGATTGTTTGATAATTTTAAATTATTGAATAATTTCCTTGTTCACTTTATGCGATATTTGAAATTGACTAGGGTCAACGAGTATATTTTTTATGATTTGATAGATGAACAAAGCTTGGAAACCTGCAAAAAAGTAGTACTTAGTATGAAATTTCTCCATGAAATTTGATAGAGTGAGAAATACCGCTCGAATTCCCCTAATATCAAATTATGTTCGCTTTATGAGATATATGAAATTCAATATGGTCAACTAGTATATTTCACATGATTTGTTTGTTGAAGATTGCGAATATCGCTTCAAGTATTTACGAAGCGCGCTCCTGTGAGTAGGTCCAGAGTTTTTAAACACTAACACACAAGTGTGCTCTGGTTTCTCGTACGCCACTTTCGCAGAGTAGACATCTTTATAACAAGAAGTACTCTTTCTCTCGACGCAATTATGCATTCTCTGTCTAAACAGTGGAAAATGAAAGGAAACGCACGTGTTTCATTCCTCCCTGAAGTATGTGTCAGAAAGGCGGGCAGCTTGAGTTTGGGATTAACTCCTTCAGCCAGATCAGAGGATACCCTTGTATGTACAAGTGCATTAAGGATAGGTGAGACGGGATATTTATGGAACATTGGAAGTGTGGGTAGGGTTCAGAGGATGAATACTGGCCCAGCATTCGCCTTGTAAGTTTGCAAGGAGTGACTTACATTACCATGAGGAAACCTCTGAAAAAAACTCATGGCAGACCAGTCGACCCCGGGGTTTAAACCCGAGACCTCCCAAATACTAGCCAGCGTACGCTAAGTGCTCGACTAACTAGCTTGGTTTAAACAGTGAATTGCAGGTTCCTATATCTTTGGAGAAGGGTGCTATATTTTGTTATGAATTATTGTCATGTGGTGATTGAAACAGAAAGTATATCGATAGAAAACAAAGAAACTTTAGTTAAAGAATCAAAGAAAATAAGCGCTATTGAAGCCTATAAACAGGTATAGAATTCTGATAACTTACAGAATAAACTAGCATATTTTAATGATTCTCCCCTATCGAATATTGTCTTGAAGAGATCCTACTTTTCAATTTCTTGTTCTAATCGTTTCTTTTAGGTAACTGCTAAAATTGATATAAATTGAGAATTTAGTGTTAACTTCTATCTGATGAAGCCACCGTGTGGCTAGGTGAATGGTGAAACGTCGAATCTAATATTTTCACTATAATTTTCCTCTTTACCGAGGTTAGATGTTTAACATTATTGTCGCAATATTTAGTTTGTTTTCACATTTTTTAACGTTATCTTTTAATGTGGTCATAAACGAACAGGATGAAAATTCGTTTCGAAATTACCATTGCTCAACTGAAATTGCGATTATTTTATCATTAAATTTACGATTCCAGTTTTTACAGTGGCGGCATCCTTCGAAAGAAACGTCTCTACGTGGCGAATTGACAGGTTAAACGGCGATTTTCAACCCATAGTAGAGAAGAAGCTCCAGCCTACTAGAGGGGGAGCAATCATACTAGAGGGGGCGCAACCATACTAGAGGGGGCGCAGCCATACTAGAGGGGACGCAGTCATACTAGAGGAGGCGCCAGCCTACTTGAGGAGGCGCAATCATACTACAGGGGGGCGCAACCATACTAGAGGGGGCGCAATCATACTAGAAGGGGCGCAACCATACTAGAGGGGGCGAAATCATACTAGAGGGGGGCGTGAGCATACTAGAGCATATCAAATAGAAAATATTGGGTATTCAAAAAAAAATCTCAACTGACTGAGAAAAAACCGCACAAATACACATACAAAACAAAACACATTTCGCCATGATATTCAATGAATAACTGATTGAATTAAACAACTAACTAAATCAAATCCTTTCAAATCAAAAATTATTGAAAAATACATTATTATTGTATACATTTTATTGTACGTATGTGTCAATGACGGTTGAGAAACGCATAATACGGTACTGGCATGTCTGTCTCTAATTGAATTATCGGTAAATTGAGCAATTGATTGCAATTATCGATTTTTATGATTCTTTTTTATACGTGTGTCGATTTCTGTTATTGTTCAAAGCTCGAACTTGATATACCGCTCGGATAAAATTTAATTTCGACGTCTTGGTAGAAAGAGCGGTTTTCTCATGAGCGTTCATAAAAAACAAGTACAGAAACAATCTGGATGCTGCCCAGGACTTAAGATTGTAGGTACTTATCATCGTTTGAACTAGACTACAAGAATCTGAGTGAGGAAAAGCGAGGGCAGAGAATTATCATTAAGTACAGAAAAGATCTTGTTTTGATTATGAACAAAATTGAGAGATATTAATGAAAAAGTGACCTATAAAAATGCTTTTTTCACTTGTATATTATAAGTTTATTTCACCTTAGATACGGTTGCTATAAACACGCTCATTATACCCTGGGGCGCAATGAGCGGGCGTTATGGATCATAACGCCCGCTAATTGTACGAGGATAAATGAAGCAACTTTTATTGATTGAATACTTCATAATCCCTGTCGTATATTGCAATGAATTATTCGCAGCTTTGGCTGCATTTTCTATGATATTCTCGGGTAAATTCATTTTCATTTCCATTATTTCTATAAGACTACACAAAGAAAGCAGCAATGACATTCACTAAATATGATGACAAAAATATTCACAAACGTCAAACTATCAGCAAATGACTACTACTATGAGAAAGAAAATGGAAAGTATAGGAGCAATGAACCGATTTTAAAATCGATTTACTAAGACTTTGCTGTCTGTCCGTCCGTCTGTTCCTTCTCCAGGCTGTATCTCAAGAGCCGCGAGAGCTAGACAGTTGCCGCTATAACAACAAATGCCAAAAACAAAATAAAATAAATATTTAAGGGGGGCTCCCATACAACAAACGCGATTTTTTGCCCTTTTTTGCTCGAAATCAATAATGGCAACAGGAAGGCACTTTAAATACCTTCTCACAGGTTTAAATAAAATTTAATGAGTAAACGCGTTTCGTCATAACATTGACTTCATCTCGTACTAAATTATGGTATTATAGAAGTCATTCTTGGTCAATAATTAAAAAAAAAATTAAAAAAAAAAAATTGATTGTTTTGTAATACCATAGTTTAGTACGAGATGAAGTCAATGTTATGACGAAACGCGTTTACTCTATAGATTTTTATTTCAACCTGTGAAAAGTTAGTTTTTTTTTATTTCTTTATAAAGTTACTAGGGATTCTATCCTAGGGGGTACGATTAGTGAACATATAATCTCAAGGGGTACTCTACGAAAAAAAAAGGTTGAGAACCACTGCTGTGGAGTATACTTTCATAAATATCCGTGTTCTGATAATGAGAGTGTATCGTGTAGGTGGAATCTTTGTCAGTTTAACACCGTTAGTTTTGCACAAACTAGGTATATCCCACTCGTTGCGATTATTAGAAAGTGGGACGATTCTACTAAGGCAACATTTGCTTTGGCAACTCGTGGCATTATGTTGTGACATGTTATACATTATTGCCGATAAATGATTCAAAGTCAATAGGCTGGGTGTTGCAACGACTCGCTAAACAAAGTTCGCGTATATTACCCTATTTCATTATTCCTTATGCCGACAATGCGTTTGTCAACTTCCACACGGTTTCATTGAAATTTTAAATGATGGTGATATAATAAATGGTGTGCAAATATTTAAATCTGTCGCTTGAAATTTTATAATTTTTTTATCGTTTTTTTTTGCAAGAGAATAATAAACTTTTTTACTGTATCTGAAAGTCAACAGTGGGACAAGGGAGTGGTTTTTATATGAGTTTCAAATAACCAGGACCGCGATTTTAGCGGTGTTTTTGATGATATTATAAAAAAAACAGAAAGGATGATAAAAAATAAAACTAATAAGTAAGAAATTAGATTGTTCTTTGCAATAAAGATCTAAAAATTTGAGAGTTTTCGTGGAATACCCAATATCAATAAAAGTGTATATTTATACTAGTAAAAATAATTAAAGTTCAATTTTAATTGATCAGTAAAATGTTATGTAAATTAAATTAGTTATTTATACCTTGGCGGATGCAACAAAAGTTTTAGGTTTTATATTAGAAATTTAAATATCAAATTGGATGAATAAAAACTTCTATTTAACATATATATATATATATATATATATATATATATATATATATATATATATATATATATATATATAAAAGTATAAACTTTAAAATAAAACACACTTGACTTAAGTTTCACTATATAATAATATTTAGATACTGTATTTAGCAGTAACGAAAAGTCGACATGTTTCGAGTTATGAACTCATTATCAATACTGACTACAGGAGAGTATTACATCCTAATTTATAAGACAGGCAAAAGCAAAGGTGATACCTGAAAATCAATTTGTTCGTTCACAAGGGGTAATTTACTATTATGGGCGGAACTTATTTCGAGAATTTCAAGAAGGTCAAGGCGCTTTCCTTTGTTACCTGAATGCAACAATTGGGTTTTGTTGAAATCCAGGAAATGATTGAATTTTATACAATGTTCGGAGAAGCCAGTGGTATTTTTATTTTGTAAAATTGACTTTTTATGTTCTTCAACACGAATGTTTATATTCCTTCCTGTTTGTCCAATATAGAAAGCAGGACATTCGTCGCAAAATATTTTGTAAACACCACTGTTTTCTCCGATGTTAGATTTTTCTTTATTATTGACCAAGAATGACTTCAAGTTTCTTTTATTTGTACAAATTGTTTTAACGTTATTTTTCGATAGTTTGTTGCAAATTTTGCTACTCAAATTCGGAACATAATTTATTGGGAAGTAATTTTGTTCTTCATTAATCATCAGGAGCTAGTTTCATGAGACTCGGCGATATGGAATTCCTATTAATCTTCCGAGGGAGAATGTTAAAAAATTCTAAATCAGTGCCACGCACGATGAAAACACTGGACAGTCGAAATTTCAAAACTGAACTTATTTCGAAATAAAAAAACCTTCCTTCAACCGAGCAACTCGTTGATAGAAAAGCAGCATATATTTGAATCAAATTTTGAAATTTTACATGAGAAGATTGAAGCCCTCGAATTAAATTTCTGTCAATATTTGGAAATTAAACGACATATAAATTTGAACTATTTGATAAATGAACATATTGAAGTGAACAATTATCCTATCTCCAATTTGTTTACTACTTAAGCTATTTATTACGTGATAAGTACTTTAGGAATTAAATCGCCGATAATCAAATCTTTTTTCGTTTCGTATTTGTTCTATAACACGCGTCTTTCAGTTTCTATATAATATTGCACAAATTTCGCTTTATTTACTGTGTGTATCTGATGATGATACTTTGTACCGAAACGCTTCATACATGTCAAATATTTATGTTACGTAGTTTAGTCAATCTTTAATTTTCGATGAATAAACTGTCGGTGTCAATTGGGTACGTTACACGTTCGGGATTTCGTCGCTATCGATTATCCTCAGTGTCGAGTGGGGTGGGGATTATAACTCCTCGAATTTACAAGACAGACTGAGTGGGTAAGTTGATGATTCGTGTGGAATTGATAATTGGGACTTCTAATCATTAATAAAATGAAGAAAAACGAGTTGATAGTACGAGGGCTATCCAAAAATTCTCCGACTTGATAGATGGTTATGGTTGTTGTTGAAAGACATTCACATGGCCGAAAGATCAAACCCTGTAAAGTTCGATTTAGAAGTCCCTGAGTGATTCAGAGATTGGGAACGTGGGAATAGTTACATGAAATAGTACTTTCAATTGAACGATGTAAGTCCTAACAGTATTCAATACGAATTGGTAATTTGCGGAGTGGGTTAAAATTCAAATAAAACCATCATTATCGAAAAGCGCAATAAAAATGCATTTTGAATATGGAAATTATAAAATCACAATGAGTTAATGTTAATATTGTCGTAACTTAACCTCGAATGCGATAAAAACGTGAAAAACACTCGTGAAAATTCATGGTCGCGTCAATTCTGATTTTTCAATTTTCTTCAAGGTCGGAGATACAGGTTATTTAGCAAATTAAGAAATTTATTGGAGTCGTTAACGTTTTACTGGATAGCTAGATCGATAAACTGGAATGGGCAATGGAGACTTCGCGTTATATCAAAAGTGTACGCTCGATTATTCGCGAAAAATGAAATCGACGAATGCTGTAAAAGTCGCTGTCAACGAAAATACGTTCGCATTGACCGTAATTCACAGATTTGCAGTACTTTCAATCTCATTAGACGGAGACTAGTGACATAAAGTAGCTAGCGCCATCTGAAGAGTTTAAATTGAAATGTTATCATAATAGTTTTCTGTACCACTTAATGTGAACTGTTTTCATTGTATTATCATGTATAGTTAGTTATATACGAAGAAAGAAACATTAATTTGTAAGATCTGATTAAATTAGAATCATTCACTGTGAGTGGTACAGAAAACTACGATGAAATTTCAATTTTAAATCTTCTGATGTCGCTAGCTACTTTATATCACTAGTACTTGTCTGAGGTAATTGAAAGTTCTGAAAAATATTGAATAAAATGGATGAAATAACGGTAAAACATTGAGATATGGAAATAGATTCTGTACTTAGTTTTCGAGCATTCGTTGAAGTTAACTAGGTAGTATATTGAACACTTTAACAAAGGGATTCGATTGGGTTCGTTCCTTCGTTTATATGTGGATTTTCATTTCACGGCGGCATGAATCTCCGACGATCATTCCGCTGGTGAAATCATTTCGAAAGGAATCTGCTATGACGTAATCGTCGACACATCAGACGTGGAAATAATTGAAGAACGTTCGAGACTGATGGGACATTGGCAACGCTAATTAATCTCGCAAATTGAAATTGAAGCGAAATAACCACTATAAGTATGCGCCATTCAATTGCGGCATTCTTATGTCGAAGAATTGTTCGGCTGAAAATAGTCGGCTCAATTATTCCATTCGTAAAATTACATAAACGCATCTCGTTAACGCAGAAATGTTGTGTTTCTTGTTGTAGTTTTTGAAGTTTTTGCTCCCCTTTATAGTACTTCAAATTGAGTTAGAGAGTTGGAATTTTTCATGCGAATTGAATTTATGTAAACAAGAGGCTTTTGAGAGTGTAAAATTTTTCTCCCACTGCCGCCATTTGTACAGGGTGTCCCATTTTGGGTACTTTTGAATGGTATCTCCGTTATTTTTGAAGATAGAGTGTTACGGTTTTCGCGACACTGTGCTACTTTTTCGTAAAACTGAAAATGCCGTCAACATAATTTTAATAGCCCTTTTAGTTTTTAAGATACATGGCATTTTTGAGAATGTTGCATTTTGGGATCCCGTCGTATCGCCGTTATCCTTCATCTTATCGAAAAGGTAATATAACATGCTTATATATTTTTTTCCGTAGAATGCGGTGGTGTTAATAATTTTTGTTACATATTTACTATTTTCGAGTTATAAAGCAAACTTATATTTTTTTAAATGGAATACTCTGTATATTTATAGACTAAAAAATTTGTCTTTTTTTACCTTTTCAAAAATATATGTAGTATAAACTTTTTCTCAGAAACGCGCAAATAAATGACAATTTTCTGAAATTAAATGCGTAATTTAATAGTAGGCCATGGATATGCAACATTTTCAAATATGCTTTATCTTAGAAACTAAAAGGGTTATCAAAATTCTGTTGACGGCATCTTCAGTTTTACGAAAAAGTAGCACAATATCGCGAAAACCGCAACCCTCTATCTTCAGAAATAACACAAATAACATTCAAAAGTTACCAAAATGGGACACCCTGTACGTAGAAATTTGGTGTTTTTTGTTATAGTTTTTGAATTTTTTGCGCCCCTCTACATCAGTTATGTAAACAAAGGCCTTTTGGTAGCGCCAAATTTGTGCCTGCTATTCAATACAGAATATATAGCGAAAGGTGTCCCACGACACCTCTCGTCTTTTTTTCAATGTTTGTAGCAATTTTTGTTTTTTTTCTAACTAGCGAGTAAACATGGATGAAAATAAGTACCTACCACTCGGCACTCATACCATTTATCGTGCTAATATTATCATAATAAATAATACCTAAAGAAACATCTAGAAAACAACAAAGCGAAACAATCAATTGCCAAAATCTGTAGAAACTAAAAATTGAAGGTCGAGTGACTCGAAAATAATTGTTCAGGTCGATTCAAAGATCTCGTCTTATATAATCACTTATCAGTTGAAAAAATTCAATTTTCTCACATAGGTACCTCGAAGATAAAGTTCAAGCATTTAGTCAAAATGTGCAAAATCGATATTTGCAAAAATTAGAGTGGCTTATCGATCAAACGGAACCACTTGGTTATGTTTTATCCCACTTGAGATTTTATCCAATATATAATTTCATGTGAGCAAAGTCTCCGCGAGAATAATAAAGAAGCTTTTGTTTGACTTATTTGTGCCACAAAGTTGGTTCTCGAAATTTGTGCACGAAGTTTGTGCTAGAAATTTGTGCACAAAATTTGTAATCGAAATTTTTTGCGCAAAGTTGGTTTTCGAAATTTGTGCACGAAGTTTGTGATCGAAATTTGTGCACGAAGTTTGTGATCGAAATTTGTGCACAAAGTTTGTGCTAGAAATTTGTGCACAACGTTTGTACTCGAAATTTGTGCACGAAGTTTGTGATCGAAATTTTTGCACAAAGTTTATGTCGAAATTTGTTCACAAGGCTTGTGATCGAAATTTGTTCACAAAGTGAGAGCTAGAAATCTGTGCACAAAGTTTGTGTACGAAATTTGTACACAAATTTTTTTCAAACATTGGTCACTCTTACAGCGTCTCCAAATTCAGCGAGAAGGCGAAAAATTTGTAATATGTATAATTGACGTGTTTTTATATACTAGGTACTAGATATTATTCATTTCGATGTTTTAAGTTGTAATAAACTCTGATGCTCATACGTTTTTAATATATTACAGTTTCACTCGCATTGCTCGAACATTTCGGTGTGTGATTGCCAAATTGTTCAAGCTGAGTATATTCGGAATTTTCACAGATTCTTTCATTACAATTGATATTATGTAAGGTTATTCTAGGAACCAATTTGTCATCGACTAGGAAGCCAAAGTGTTACAGCAGGCTTGGGAAACCACTTAATTTCTCTATAATTAATTCTCTGCGTTGAGCGACCGCATTTTCCTCTTTCTGCGGCGGAAAATTTTCGCGAGCAATTATTTCTATTATTCGAAAATATAAAGTCCGCCATGAACACGCATACTTATCGCACGTTCCACCTGTACAGTCTTTAGTAATCTTGCAAGATAAAAGATGATGAATATCCACAGATATTCCGCTTTATTCTTAATTTTAGATTGAAACATGGAATGCCACCGGAAAAACTCCCTTGAAATCAATTTCAAATCGGCCATTTCCGTGAATTGAACGCAAATCTAAACAAAATGCAGACCGTCTTTTCGTTAAGCAAGGTAGTAGGTACATGCAAAGATAATCAAGCGTCGATCGATTTTACCCAAGCCAAACAATTTGCCGTACACAACAATTAAAACTGGCTCCATTCGATATCACACACTGCATCTTGCTTGACGACTCAAAACTGTACAGATAAGAGTGCGCGTCTATGGCGACCTTAACGCTAATAAAAGATTGATGGGCGATCTGAACGATCTTTAAGCCTTCACAGTGTCATTCGATTCTTTGAATCGTTCGCTTGTTCAACAATTACTTTTGTGTAACTCGGATCACGCCAAGTATTTCGTAATTTAATGTTATGTAAAAGAAAAAAATCCAGCGGATGTTGGGTAATGAAACACGTAGACTTCGCATAAAAATGCGACAGATGGGAACATTCACTACTATCAATTAGTGAAACAATTCGCTGCAGTACATACTTTCCATGAGGTGCATAATATTTTTTTTGCACGACCGGTCATAAAATGTTTTTTTTGCCCTACGAATAGAGCGTAAAGAAGGCTTTTTTTGCCCGGTAGTGAAATTTTGTAGAACAGAGAAACATATAACTAATATTTTATTAAATAAACATTACAATACTATTTTTTGCCAATATTTACTTCAATCTTAAAATTACTGCAATTATTTATAGTAAAAGTTTTAGAAATGTCATCTAATTCAAATAGATTTGTCTCTTTGTGATCAAATTTTACAGTTTGATAACTTTGATTTGAACAATCTGCCTTTGGAGTTGTTTCAATAGTACACTCTTCAACTTCATTCAATTCTCTCGTAGAAGTAACGCTTGTTCCGCTTCCTTAAGGGACTGTAACACTTCTGGTGGAGTGCACAAAAACTCTTCATCACTATAACTTATTTGTTCTTCCATTTAAAAATCAAATATAATACAATAATAATTTAATTTGACGCTTCAATTGGATTTATTTAGACGCTAGTTATAGAATATGATGCGCGTTTCCAAGGATACCTCATAATTATTTTAAACCACAGCTGAGATGATTTTAAGAATATCTCTATGAACATTATTGTTATCAAAATCATCGTAAAATATACTTCTTAATTTATTACTTTTAAGGTCGTGCAAAAAATGTTGTATGCATCACGGGCGTAAATGCGTTATTTACGCCCTTGATACATAAATAACTATTATTTTTCACTTGTATATTATATGTTTATTTCACCTAGGATATGGTTGCTATCACATTCACTTTGCCCTAGGGCGTAATGAGCGGGCATTATGGAACATAACGCTCGCTAATTGTACGATGATAAATGAAGCAACTTCCATTGATTAAATACTTCATAATCCTTGTCGTATACGACTCTGGATTTCTCCGGCAATGAATTATTCGCAGCTTTGGCTGCATTTTCTATGATATTTTTGGGTAAATTCATTTTCATTTCCATTATTTCGATAAGACTACACAAAGAAAGCAGCAATGACATTCACAAAATATGATGACCAAAATATTCACAAACTTCAAAATATCAACAAATGACATACCTACTATGAGAAGGAAAATGGAAAGTATAGGAGCAATGAACCGATTTTAAAATTGATTTTTCATTATAATAAAATAATTTTTTCGTGAAAAATAAAATCTTGTATGCACCACGTGCGTTACTAGATCCTCGGGCCAAAGGATATCGGGCCGAATGTTTCCCTCCGGGCGTTAGGATCTATATAACGCACTTGGTACATAAATAACTAATATGAAAACGAACACGTTCGTATCAACCGACTTTGGTCTGTATGGTAAGGACCATATAGACCTGTGTCTAAGGACATAGACGGTACTGGGTTCGAATCCCGGGTTAAATAGGGATGTTGTACATATCCATGAGTTTTCAGTGGTGGTTTACAAATTGTACTGGGTATTGTACATAGTAATAGAGCCCATTGGCAATTCGAGGCCGGCGTTAAATTGTAGTTTCCTAGTGAGTTATACATGAACACGTTCATGTAAGTAAAGGGAACGCTTTTCCAAGCTGGCGATTTGGATTATCAGGGGGGTAATAAATAAGGGGGGCACTAGTGTTCAGAGGAAGAAAATTTGAAATAGTACTGTACAATAGAAACCGGATATTCAAGCTTTAAATGAAATCCACTAAGCACAAGACGGCCATTGAAAGAGTGAAATGAAACTATAACAAAGGTTTCTAAAGCTACAGTTCCATTGTGAAACATTTTTGTTGCTGTTGCGTGTTTCCGAAAATGTTTCCAAATCTTCCTAAATGTTCCTTAAACTTTCTTTATATTTCGGCAACAAATGTTGACTGTTCCTACTTGTCGCCGGTTTTCATTTTGAGCGGTAAACTTCAAAAGAAAATAGGAAACATTTGTGAACAAATCCGTGTTGCTATAGCAATGGAAACGTATCGAGAACGCAACTAGTAAACATTCGTGTCGCAGATTTTCAGTGAAAACGAATGAATATATTAGGCCAAGCTACAGAGATTTTTTCATGTAAAAAGTGTTAGAAGAAAACCAGCTGCGCCATTGTTTGTAAAATAGTTCTATATGATATAGTGATATGTTTTTCACTCGACTTTATGATTTATAACTCTGTTATTAACCATTTTATGCAGAAAATCGCGTTTTTTTTTTCATTTTTTTGCTTATAAAGTTGAAACTATCCCAGTAATCGTGATGGTGTCCACAGACTAATTGTAGAAAATGAAAAGACGAAGGAAAGGAGAGGTCGGACGACTCGGTCCGACCCTTAGTTTAAGAGAAAATCGGATAAAACGAGCCAAAATGCAGATTTTTCAAAAATTCATAACTCGGTTATTTTTTGAATTGTAGCATAGATCCTCCGGTCAGTATTAGTTATTAACGTAAACTTTATTTACGCGAAGAGCAGGAACTGTCTGATGCATAATTTTCGATCTGTGGCCATTTGAATATTTTACTATGCAATTTTCCAGCAGACCTGAATGCGACAGGTATGGTCCGATTTCAATTTACAAAAAAGATTTTGAAAGTAGAATTCTCATAGTTCAAAACGTTCATCTTGGTTTTATATGAAAACGCTGAGAAATATGTTAAAAATAAAGCTGAACATGACGAAATTACTATCATGTGCCGACGCTTTCGAATGTCATGCTTCTCCTTGCCTGCTACTCTACCCCCACTCTTCAACTACTATCACGCGCTCGGCCCTTTTTCGTCATGTTCAGCTTCATTTTTAACATATTTCTCAGCGTTTTCATGTAAAACCAAGATGAACGTTTTGAACTATGAGAATTCTAATTTCAAAATCTTTTTTGTAAATTGAAATCGGACCATACCTGTCGCATACAGGTCTGCTGGAAAATTGCATAGTGAAATATTCAAATGGCCACAGATCAAAAACTATGCATCGGACAGTTCCTGCTCTTCGCATTAATAAAGTTTATATTAATAACTAATACTTACCGGAGGATCTACGCTACAACTCAAAAAATAACCGAGTTATGAATTTTAGAAAAATCTGCATTTTGGCTGGTTTTATCCGATTTTTTCTTAAACTAAGGGTCTGATCGAGTCGTCCGACCTCTCATTTTCTTCGTCTTTTCATTTTCTACAATTAGGCTGTGAACGCCATCACGATTACTCTGATAGTTCGGTCTGCATAAAATTGTTAATAACAAAGTTATAAATAATAAAGTCGAGTGAAAAATATATCACTATGTCATATGGAACTATTTTCCAAACAATGGCGTAGCTGGTTTTCTTTTTACACAAAATGCACACTCGAAATCTCTGTAGCTTGGCCTATATAACTATTATATAGCATTGAGGAAAATTTTTGTTGCTGTTGCTTGTTTTCGTAAATGTTCCTCAAAATTTCTTTATGTTTCGGCAACAAATGTTGATTGTTTCTACTTAACAATATGCAACTATTGACAATTGTAGTAGCTTCAGTGGAAACAATAAGTTAACGTATGTTACCATAAGTTTCTACTTTCGGCAACAAGGAGAAACATTCAGCAACAAAATGTTACTCAATTTTCCTCTGGTGGAACTGCAGCTTAACGCAATTTATTTCTTCAAATTTTAACTGTCAACTTCCCCAGTTTCTGCAGATTCCAAATCAAAAAATAAAACATCAACTCCTGTTTTTTTAAATGTACGTGCATGATCTTAGTTAATTAAGTACTTATATTTATTATTATATATATATATATATATATATATATATATATATATATATATATATATATATATATATATATATATATATATATATATATATATATATATATATATATAAGTGAGTACTTATATTTATTTCACTTCTTTGTTCTTTAAAGAAATCTGCCAAAAATGTACAGTTTAACTTTTTTCTATTTTATTTGAGAGTGAACCGATATAGTTATTTATGTACAGAGTGCGTTATATACATCCTAACGCCCGGAGGGTAACATTCGGCCCGTGGGATGAATGTTGCCCGATGGGCGTTAGGATCTAGTAACGCACGTGGTGCATACAAGATTTTATTTTTCACGAAAAAATTATTTTATTATAATGAAAAATCGATTTTAAAATCGGTTCATTGCTCCTATACTTTCCATTTTCCTTCTCATAGTAGGCATGTCATTTGTTGATATTTTTACGTTTGTGAATATTTATTGAATGTCATTGCTGCTTTCTTTGTGTAGTCTCATAGAATCAATGGAAATGAAAATGAATGTACCCAAGAATATCATAGAAAATGCAGCAAAAGCTGCGAATAATTCATTGCCGGAGAAATCCAGAGTCGTATACGACAAGGATTATGAAGTATTTAATCAATGGAAGTTGCTTAATTTCTCCTCGTACAATGAGCGGGCGTTATGATCCATTATGCCCGCTCATAACGCCCTAGGGTATAATGAGTGTATTTATAGCAACCGTATCTAAGGTAAAATCAACAAATAATATACAAGTGTAAAGTAAAAAATGTAGTAGTATATATTATTATATAATGCGCGCGTGTGTGTGTATATACGTATATAGGATACAGGAAATCGTTGTAAATCCTTTCTGTCTTCAGGGAAATAACGTAATTTTTAATTTTAATTGGAAGGAACAAATCAAAATAATTTGGCTCTTATCTAATAGATAATATTCAACAATTATGTAGTTTTGGTAGATAACAGCCATCCTGCTACCAATATGTATTGCAACTTCCTTCGTATTATCATTAAGTCGCGCACATTGGTATTGAAAAAATAAACTCCAAGGTAAAAATTATACTCGGGGTTCTAGTTACATGCATAATAATTCGTTTAGCTCAAATCCGCTCGGTTTCGAGGTCGACGACATCTAAGATATTCTAATTTCTAATTAAAAAACGCCTTGGCAGTGTAAAATAGATACAATCTGCGTACGTGGAAGACATTGAAGTCACGGCGATTCGGTCGAACGCGTATATCGTCGATATAATACTCATTTAACGTCGTATAAAACTTGAAAGGGTGATTAATGGGTGCAACGCCAGTTCGTCACGGGCGTTTTTCGAAAACGTTTGGATTACTCGACTACGAGAGGTAGATTTTTCAGGAAAAACGACGTTATTTCTAGTTTTAGAGGGTCCACACACTTAACGATTAACTTGCGCGAGTATATCTTAACGTGTGTGGCTACCATTAGGCTCCATGATATGCGAGAAAGTGTCTATTGTTGAAATTTTGACTTTATATCCTCGATTAACGTCGTTTCAAACTCGAAAAAGTGATTTATGTTCGCGACGACTGCAGGATGTAGGTTTTTTCAAAAAATAAGAATTTCTTCGTAGTGTTAAAGGGGCCACACAGTTGACGATATACTTGAGCGGGTATATCGTATCGTGTGTGGTTACCATTCGGCTCCATGCGATGCAAGAAAGTGTCTATTGTTGAAAGTTTGAAGATATATCCTGGATTAATGTCGTTTCGAACTCGAAAGAGTGATTTATGTTCGCGACGACAGTTCGTCTTGGTCGTTTTTCGAAAACGATTGGTATTACTCTACTGCAGGAGGTAGATTTTTTCAAGAAATGAGAAGTTATTCGTAGTGTTAAAGGGACCACGCACTTTACGATATACTTGCTCGGGTATATCGTATCCTGTGTGGCTACCATTAGGCTTCAGGAGATGCCAGAAAGTGTCTGCTCTTAAAATTTTTGACGATATATCCACAATTGAAGGCTGATTTATGTGTGCGAATACAGTTTGCAGTTCGTCTCGAAAACGTCTAGTATACTCGACTGCTGGAGTTAGATTTCATTGGAAAATCAGACGATTTTGGAAGTGTTACAGGAGCCACACACTCAACGATATACTTGCGTGAGTATATCGTATAGTGTGTGGCTACCATTAGGCTACATGAGATGAAGTGTTCATTGTTGAAAGTTTTGAAATGTTTCGGAATGTACGTAGCCGGAAATACTTATTCGCGCCAAATATTAGCAGTTCTTGAGTATTTTGGATAAAGAAGTTGTCGGTTTGCATTGAATTTTGACAACTCTGGAGCTAGTGCTTTTAAAATGAATCTTTTCCAGGCTACCTCCAGGAAATTTTATTCGATGGTACTGACGATATAAACATCCATTGAGAAAATGGTTGTCTGTAGTCTTGTGTGGCCAGTAGATAGAGTTAATGTTTGTAATGTAAGGGAATTATTTTTAGTCACAGAACGTGCGTGTTTTTCAAACCCGGTTTTTAAATATCAAACTTGCGAAAATTTAATATTCAAACAAATGAAAATATACAGTCAAACAAAAATCAAATACGAGTCATGAACGTTTCGGTCGATCATGTATCCGTCATCAGCTGCAGATAGTCCAAATCCGATTTCAATTTTTCGATTATGTTGTTTCAATTGTGTATTTTTTCAAATTTTAATTTTTTTTTCAAGTCATTCATTTTAAACGAAGGTAATACTATTATAAAAGAATCATTGCACATTACTTACATCACGGTATCATTATTTAGCGTTATTTTTTTATGATATAATCAATTGCATCTGGTTTTTAATCGGCGTTGAACGCAAAGTGTTGGATAATAGTTCAATCCCTGTTGAAATCGGCATGCGATAATGGAATACTTATTTAAGAATTTATGAATCATACTTTTTTGATATCTTGCGCGTTTGTAAATTGAGATATTTGTGATGGATCATGATATGAAGGAAGTGACGTCATGCAATCATCAAATTTGTAAGTTAACGGCAGCAATTCAACATTATTATAATGAAGTAAAAGAAGCAAAAATAAACAAAATAAAAAATAAGGTCGACTTAAAAACACAACGAATTATTGACGAAAAAATTCACGAAGAGAACCGAAATAAAATGACCCTAACGCCGTCTTTCCATTTCAGTCCGTCACGAAGTTGTGGAGAAAAAATCTACAACACATCGGAGCTAAAATTGAGAAATGGGAAAATCAGAGTATTCGTCCGATCCAGTGAGAAAAGAAAAAAAAATGAACGGAGTGAACGACTTGTCGGCAAATTGCAACGGCGCCTTGGCCGCACGTTGCCCTATCGCGGAGAAGATGGCGCCACCTTCGATACCGGAAGACATGGAGGTGTTTGGCAACCAAGTAGCCGGTCATTCCTGGACACCCAACTCTATAGGTGAGTCCCTGGATGTCTTATATATATATATATATATATATATATATATATATATATATATATATATATATATATATATATATATATATATATATATATATATATATATATATATATATCAGTGGCGGCTCGTGAGGTTTTGGTTTGAGGAGGCTACAAGAGCTGTTAAAAAATACACCATAGGCGAAAATTTTTAGGATTTCAAGGTCAACCGCTTTATAATTTAAAGAAAATCAAAGTAAAACAAGCACCCTAAGCTATTAATTTGTTTTCACTTTCGAGTGTCTACCTTGAGACCTACAACTCCTATTTACAATATTCAGAGAAACTCTTCTCAGCCAATTAATCAATTCATCTATTCATCAAATTTTTTTTTCTTTCACAAAATAGGTACCTACCTACCTACTTAACGAATTTGTTAACAGCTGGTGAGAGCAAATAAAAAGTTATTATATATTTTTGAAGATTATCGGGATTCTGCGATCTTTAACGTTAGCAAAATGATCTATAATATCCTCATAAAAATTTTTGTCTTTCGCCAAAAGTTTTACCAATTCCTTTTCAATAGACAACAAACTAATATTTTTCAAACGATCCTGGCTCATTGAATTTCGTAAATAAGTTTTAATTCTCTTAAGGGTGGAAAACGAGCGCTCTACGGAAGCCGATGTCACCGGGATAGAAACAATTAGACATAAGAGTTTATAAACTTGGGGTAAATCTTGATTCAAATCATTATCAAAAAGGTATTTAATAGTCCTCACATGATTTTCATTTTGCCCCAACATTTCATTGTCATTATAAACAACACACAGTTCACTTTTTATGGCTACCTTATCAAAAAAAGTGTATTTTTGACATAAATTTTCCAAAAGGTTATCTGGAAAATTAGCCGAAAATCCGGTTAACAAATCTTTATTGAGTAAGTCGAAGAAATGCAGTTATTTCAAATCAGAGAACCTTATTTCTATTTGACCCCTAATAGTATCCAAAATTTCATAAAATATTTGCTTATAGTGAAGCTCCATATCTGCGTAACTGAATTTCTTTCGTTTTGGGCTAAATTGAGTCGTATCATCAGTAGTTTGAAATACAGAAAATAGTTTTTAAAATAAACTTCTGCACGAAATTCTGAAATTTTTTCCAAAAGAAACTTGAGCCGATTTCGTGAGTAAATGACATCTGAAAACTTGTGCTGTAAGATTTGAAAAACTATTTCTGTTTGTTCAAAAATTAATTTAAAGATGTTTAAAAAATATATAAATTCCTTATCTTGTAAGTAAGATATTAATCCGCGTGCTGTATTTAAAGTTACTTTATCGGTGAAAAATTCCTCACTTTCAACTAGGTATAGAATTAAATCCTCAAATCCTAAGCGGCCCCAAACAGAGACATTTTCACTAGTAAAAAGTAAACACTGCCAACCAAATAATTTATTTTTTACCTGTGATCCGGTTAGGCAAGGATGTCTCTCATAATTCCTTGTATTAAAACCGCGGTTTTGTTGTCTGTTACGCTGCACCAAATTGTTTAATTCAGGGGTAGGTCGCAATGTTTTTATCAAAACTTTATCCTCATAACTTAGTGCACTAAAGTTATGGGATAACAAATATTCCACTAAGTCACCATTGAAAATTTTGAAATTAACTTCAGTAACCAAACTCTTTTTAAAACAATACGCGAGCAATATAAGTAAACACGCTGCCATTAGTAACTACGATCACACTACGATTCAATTAATGCTTTCCAAAGAATTCACTCGATGTCACGCGAAATTCTATAGTTGTGATTGGTCGACATTGTATGAGACTGGGTTCCTATCCGTGTTGCCATTTACATGTGTTTTGCTTTTCTTTTGCAATGAAGTATTCATTCGGAGTATTTGCACCGTTATTTGCTTTTCTGTGGCAGGCATAATGAACGTTGAGAATATACCTTTCCATGCCTCCGCAGCGTTGCCACAAATCTTGAAATGAATGAAATGCAGGAAATGTAAATACCCTCTATCGTAATTAATAAATTATATTATATAATGTAGGTTGAAAGGAAGGTAGGTGCATAAAATAATATGATTTTGATTAATATGAATATGCTGAATGCTGACTATTCAATATAATATATTAGTGATACACGGAATATTATTGAGGAGGCTTAGCCTCCTTTGACTAGCCGCCCCTGATATATATATATATATATATATATATATATATATATATATATATATATATATATATATATATATATATATATATATAGATAATATGTACTTTGGGAAATTCATGATTAATCAAAACAACCGTCCAACGGAGCTAGTTTTATGAGATCTGACGATATGGAATTCCCATTCATCTTTCATGGGAGAATGTTGCAAAATACAGGTACCAAACTTCGACCCTCTCTTGCTCTTGCGAATTTTCAATTCCCTTACATAATTTGGAGGTGGTGCAAAAATTCCGGATTATTTATATAATTAATTTTCACGTCTTATGCCAACGGTTTGAAAATTTTCCTTCCTTGATCCTCTCCTGCGCTCCCCTTTCCAAGGTTTGGAGATGTCGAAATTTAGCCAAATTTTAATAGTTTTGTACTGCCTCGAAAAAATTATAGATACCAAATTTTAGCTCATTTGGTCTGATGGGGAGCCGCTAGAAATGCCAATATGTATGATGGGGGGGAAGTCAGACGTCAAAAAAAATCCTAGGATGTCTAAAACTGATATGCAGACTATTCCCGCACCTGTGTTGACTTTCGATACTATTTTCTGGAAAAATGCGACTGAAAATAAGATTAATTTGAATTTTTTTTTTTTACTCGATGATTGACTAAATCTTTATTCGATATTTCACTTCTTGGTGTTAATTTACCTGGAACTTATATTCACCAGGGGAAAACAAATTTTTGTCACCTCTTAAATAAAATGATATTGATTCCTGTCTAAATATTGCTACCACTTATAGGAACTTATTAAAATCAATATTACATTCTAATGAAATTCTAACAGACAATTTCTTAGATAACTTGTGCATTTCCCATCAATATTTAATGAGTTTCCATGCCTAGATCAATGTTAATGGTTATTCTGAGAGATATAGGTTATGGGAACACCAGAGAAACAACAAACTATGAATCTGTGACGCATTTGAAACAAATCGTATAAACTTTATGGTTGCACCAGAGAAACAGGAAATATTATTCAGTGTCGCATTTTTATAAAGGTTATGGTAACCAGAGAAACATGAACAATGTATTTCATTCTGTGGCGTATTTCAGACAAATTTTTTCGATAGTTTATGGAGTTTCGTATAAACATAAACGGATCCGTAAAACTCATAGCTTTATCGAAACATATATATATATATATATATATATTCCCGGTACATTTTGGCAACTCCATCTGCCCCCATTAGACCAAATGAGCTGAAATTTTACATCTGGAGTTGTTCTTGAAGCAGAATAAACCATCAAAATATCTCCAAACTTTGGGGAAGAGAGTGGCGGAGAGGTGGAAGTGGAAACGTTCCAAACAGGTGGCAAAAGATGTGAATATTAAAATTGAACAAAATATTCAAAACTCAGCCCTCCAGGTTTTCTTGGGGAATGCATGGAACAAAAAAAGCTGCGTTGTGAGGATCTTTGCACCCCCAAACACCCCTCCAAATTGAGTTTTAGGATTGAAAATTTATAATTGGGTCAAGTTGACACTAAGGAAGCGCTTTTTGGCGGTATAAACATTTTTCTGACCGCCGTCATTTTTATGTAGGGATTTCTTGTTATTTTGTGGTTCTCGAAGTTTTGTACCCCTCCACAGTTTCCGCTGATTGATTGTAAAGGTTAAAATTTGGTAAATGGATAGCGTCGATGTCGAGGAAGTGCCCATCGGGGGTTTTAATCGATTTGTTTCATCGCCGCAATTTTTATATTGAAATTTTCGCTCACAGGCATGCTGAAACACCAAAACACCGTCCTGAAGCCCATAACGTCGAGGAAATCTTCTTGCGGCGAGCGCGAGATAAACTTCTACGAGACTGTGGCCGCGTCGGAAGATCGAGACCTGATCGAACTCAGAGATCTGATACCGAAGTACCACGGCACGCGGGAGGTTACCACCAACGGCGAGGCCATAAAGTGCATCGTGCTGGAAGACCTGACCGCCGATTTCGATGAGCCTTGCATCATGGACATCAAGATAGGCAGGCGGACGTGGGACCCGGAGGCCACTTACGAGAAGATGATTAGAGAGCAGGTTAGTAGTTTAATTTTTGGAACCTAGTTTCTTACGGCAGGCTTGGAGGAGATAGGGATTTCGCTGCGCTACTAAACTGAAAAATATGTAAGACTAAAACCGTAACGAAAACATATAATGGAAGTGACGTCACATAAGCGAATAGTGTATAATACCTTTCTCTTTCTTTCCGTTCTCTCATCCCTTCTCTTTCTGATCCCACTCCGACTCGCTGTGTTGCTTCTATATTTTCGAATGACTACGAAACCTCGAAAATTCATGTAAAAATGAAAACATCATATTAAAGATTGAGTATTTTTAGGGTAGGTAATTATTTAGTGTTTTCCAAAAACTTCGAATTTTTATAAAATTTCTGTTCTTTGCTTATTTTGGGCTGAAAAAACCGAATACGCACTCAGATTTTGTCGCTCTCTCACCGTTTTTTCCCAAAATATCTCTATTTATTGTCAACAAATGACGGAAAGGAAACACACGTGTTTCATTCCTCCCTGAAGTATGTGTCAGGGAGGCGGGCAGCTTGAGTTTGGGATTAACTCCTTCAGCCAGATCAGAGGATACACTTGTATGTACAAGTGCATTAAGGATAGGTGAGACGGGATATTTATGGAACATAGGAAGTGTGGGTAGGGTTCAGAGGATTAATACTGGCCCAGCATTTGCCTTATAAGTTTGCAAGCAGTGACTTACATTACCATGAGGAAACCTCTGAGAAAAACTCATGGCAGACCAGTCGGCCCCGGGGTTTGAACCCGAGACCTCCCAAATACTAGCCAGCGTACCTAACATACTAGACTAACTAGCTTGGTAACAAATGACGTAATTGTGGCCGGTATAGTAGGTCACTGTATGCAGCGGAAATAAGGTTTGATGTGAACCTATAGTAAGGAGGGAAAACGAAACATTATTTGTACTCCCTCATTAATTAGCTGAATACGATGAAAATTACTCTTGAAAAATTTATGTCTCCGAGTGTGCCACGTTCAGTGCGATAAAGTGGGAAACACTAATACAATGTATATATATCCGATGTCAAAGGCAGAGTGCTTCACTCACACGGCTAGACGAGGACAAAAGATGTAGGACAATATAGAAAGAATGTATGAAAACAAAAGTCGGGGAGAGAGTAGGAAAATTGAACCTGTTGAATCAATATTCGAAAGGAACTCACTGGTAACGATGTTTCTACCAGTTTGACCGATATAAAAAGCATCTCAATCAATGCATTTTTTTTAACGAAGTTCCTTACGGCAGGCTTGGGCGAGATAGGGATTTCACTGAGCGACCAAACTGAAAAATATGTGAGACTAAAACCGTAACGAAAAGATATAACGGAAGTGACGATACACAAGCTAATATTGTATACTTTTCTCTTTCTCACTTCGCCTAGGTGTGTTGCTTCTATATTATCCGGTGTCCCATGACACCATTATCTTTTTTAACGTATTAATTCACGCCGTTCTTCTAATAAACCTTTTGTTCGTTTGTGGAGGTCTTTAAAAGTGAGATTTTAGTTGCTTTTACTAAATATACGAGAAAACCCTCGCCTTATGAATCATCCTTTATTTTCAGTCTAAATTCGTTGAATGCAAGAGAGATCTAGGCTTCTGTATTCCAGGCTTTCAAGTGCACAAGATTAGCAACAATGAATTGGTCAAATTCAACAAAGATTACGGACAGAACCTGAACAAGGAAACGATATCAGAAGGTAAATTAGTAAACCCTTGCATATTATGTTCGATTGGTTGCCAATTTGCGAAATAGTTAATCTTTCAAATAAAATTATTTTATTGGTGTTCGTTCATACAAATAATCCAATTTCGAAAAAGTTAATAGCCTCTGATATAATGGCAGTCGAGCAAATACTCGGCAGAAATCTTTGTATGTAAGTTGGTTAATAACACAGCTATAGAAGGCCAGTAAAAAATTTAACCTTTCGGCGCCATCTGTATGTGAGACCTGGAACTAATCCGTCGTCCCCCCCGTGAAATACAAAGAAGAAAACTTTTTCTATCTATATCTTTCTCAGATTGCCAGTTTGCAAAAGCGTTAATATTTCGAATGAAAGTATTCTTGAAGTGCTCGTTTTTTTTTCAAATCTTCCATTTTCTAAAATTTGAATAGCTTCTGTCAAGCAAACGAAGAAAACTTTTTCTATCTGAATCTCTGAGATATTTCCAGTTCGCAAAAGCGTATATTGAATATGAGTGTTTTTTAACTGCTCGTGTTTCCAAATCGTTCGTTTTCGAAAATATGTATAGCGTCTAATCAAAAGTCTGTCAAGTAAATGCCATACGAAATACTGAGCTGACATCCTTATATGAGCTAGTTAATTACAGTGCTAAAGAAGGCCATCACAAAATTTGACCTTCCTGCGCCATCTGTATGTGAGAGCCGGGAGTTATCTATCTAAGTTCCTCGGATATTGCTAGTTAGCAAAAGCGTTAATCGTTTGAATGGAAGTATTTTTTCAGTGCTCGTTCTACCAAATCTTCCGTTTTTGAAAATGCGAACAGCGTCTGATCAAAATAATGTCGAGCCATTACTATACAATACACTGAGCTGAAACTTCATATATAATTCAGTAATGACAGTACCATAAAATGACAGCACAAAATTTCTTCTTCCGGCGCCATCTGTATGTGGAACCCGGGACTCATCAGTTCACCCCCGTGAATACAAGCGAATAAGATTTTTTTCCGCAAACGTCAAAAAATGACGACTTTTTTAACCTCAGTTAGTGTTGAAGTTTGATTTCACAGGCGTCCTCTTGTTTTTACTTTTTTGTCCGGCTGTGAGCGTACAAAAAAGTACACTTTTTTGTACTCTCTCGGCAATATCAAGAACGTCGGGCGGCGTACAGTTGGATTCCGAATCCGTCATAATGTAATCAGTAAGAAAAATTGAAGTATTTTCTCAGTGCTCGTTCTACGAAATCTTCCGTGTTCGAAAATGCGAACAGCCTCTGGATCAAATCAATGTTGAGCCATTACTATACAATATACGGAGCTGAAACTTTATATTCAATTTAATAATAATAGTACCATAAAATGATAACAAAATTTCATCTTCCGGCGCCATCTGTATGTGAGACCCTGAACTTATCAGTCCTCCCCGTGAATTACAAGCGAATAAGACTGTATCTCAATATCTCGACCCTTTAAAATTTCAAATGCAGCCTTCACTCTTTACAGCACTTAAGATCTTCCTGAACGGCGAGACGAGGTTCTGTCGCAGCCTGCTGATGCAGATATTGGCGCCGTTGTGGCGCATCCAGAAATGGGCGAGGACGCAGCGACGTTTCCAACTATACTCCTCGTCGGTGCTGATCGCCTACGACTCGAAAAGACTGAAGGAGTGTCTCAGGCACGTGGTCGACGATTCGTCCAAGATGGCGCCCAAGCTAAACAGGACGCACAGCCTGTATAGACCGCTGAGTTTGGCGGTACTCAATAATTTCTCCGATAGGATACCGACAGGTGAGGGGACAACATTTTTTTCGTCGTCTAAGTGCTATAATCCATGTTTACATATTACGATTTTGTTTTATTTAATATCGGGAAATCTGCTGATAACTTGAAGAGGTTGGCAACACTGTATAATAGCTAAATTGGTAGGAAGGAAAGAGCCATGTATTTTCGATTCAACAAACTGGATAAATTCCAAATGCTGGTGGATTTATGAAATTTGAAGAATTTCTTTTCAAATTTTATGGATCTTCGATTATTCGGGGTAATTTCACGTCGAACAGTGTTGTCATATTTCTAAGAAAAACTAGAAATTTTCAGATAATTCAGATTGAAATGTAGAAAAAGAAATATAAACAAAAAGTCACTAGAGATCTGTGACATTTCAAGAATTTCATCTCAAATTTCATGGATCTTCGATTATTCAGGGTAATTTCACGTCGAACAGTGTTGTCATATTTCTAAGAAAAACTAAAAATTTTCAGATAATTCAGATTGAAATGTAGAAAAAGAAATATAAATAAAAAGTCACTAGAGATCTGTGACATTTCGAGAATTTCATCTCAAATTTCATGGATCTTCGATTATTCAGGGTAATTTCACGTCGAACAATGTTGTCATATTTCTAAGAAAAACTAAAAAGTTTCAGATAATTGATTCAGTTTGAAATGTAGAAAAATTGGTGAACATTTACAAGATTTAATCGTAAACCATCAAACTGTGTAGTTTCTACAAATTTTCTGCGATTAATAAAAATCTTTAAAGTTATCCGGATTTTTGGAAGCAAATTACTGTTAAATGTGATATTCAGAAATTGTTATGAAGTTTTTTCATTTTAATCCATAGAAGGCAACGGTTTTATAAAAATATTTATGAACTAGGAAAATTATTATCTTTTTCTGATCATTTGAGCTACTTGAAGTCAATTTTTTTTGAAGTATCGTTTTCTATTACTGAATTATTTCAAAGAAAGGAACTGAAAATTTAAAATTGCATTAGTTTATAATTGAAAATGAATATGTCATTTTAAGTATTTCCTGTGAGTTTTAGGAAAATGTTTCACCATTTTCTGTTCATTTTAGGGTTCAGTGGACAATGTACCAAAGAAGGACCAATCTTAACGCCTACTTCTCGTAAAAGAAACTGCCTAGATCTGATACCTTTCCGTAGAAAGAGCAACAACGTCTGGCAACAATCGTTTCACAACTTGAAGCGTACACATTCCTTCCAGAATAATTATGACAAGGACGTGCAAAATAGGAAAAAATCTTATACGGACATTTTAGAAGATTTGAGTTGCGAACACAAATCTGACATGTGGGTCACCGTAAAGATGATTGATTTTGCTCACGTCTACCCAGCCAAAAACTGCGATTTGGATAGGAATTACCTACAAGGGATTGAGAATTTGGTTAAAGTATTAGAAGAATTTTTAGCTGAATGTGACTAAGTATTAATGGCTGTGTGTGCATATTTTTGAAATTATTTTCGCTACTTCTTTTGGATTGTAACTTTTTCGTAATAAAATGTGATGTTTAAAAATGTTTTATTTTATTATTTGATCGAAACACTAATTTAAGTGATGTTTTTGATCGCGCAGGATTTATTCAATATGTTTATTTAATTGAAATAGCTTAAAATTTTTTTTTTCCAAATATTCTATGCAACTCAAAACATTTATCACAGTTTTCCTTATTTCGGCTCTCCCCAATTTTCATTACATCCAATATTTTAAATTTGTCTATTAAAATATGCATTTTGAACTATCTATCTTCGATTTTATAATGTTTGATAATTTTGAACAAATGTTCTTATATTTTTGAGATTTCCTGTGTTGCCACTTTTTCAACTTTCTTCATAGATGAATATTTACAACGTTGTCAGATTGTTTCGAAATTAAGAAATATTAATTTTATCGATTAAATTCTCTCTTATTTTACCATCGGATAGTTCACATCTACTAAGTAACAATATAAATAAATAATAACTTACAATTTCATAAGAAAATTTTTTGTCTTCCATCAGCTCATGATGTCCTCAATTGGGGACATGTCATAGTGCCCAAACGGAGCATTTTGAAAATCTGAATTTAACATCAAAAATTTTCAAAAAATCATAAGTTGCATCACAGTAAATTTCAGATTTTTCGCTCCAATAGTTTTAATTCGTGACCGAGAGGGATAAATAAATAATAAATTACAATTTCATAATAAAGTCTACTAAAATAAGCATCAAATGATTATTTCTGAGTATGAGTATCTCGTACAAATTTCTTCAAATGAAAGAAATTAAGTGTACAAATTTGTAAATTTACAGCTACAAAAGAAATCGAGGAATAAAACACTTGAACTGGTCTCTTAACTATATTTATACAACAAAACAATGCCCTGAATAACAGATGAAATATATTTTTTATTACCTTTTAGTAATTTTAATTTTTTTTGTTGATTTTGAAAAACAATGGATGAAAATAAAACAAAAACGCAGAGAATCTAATAAAAAACCATTATCTTATTAATTAAGGGAGAACTTTCAGTTATCATAAAAATTCAATAACTATCTACAAAAATTGATAAAAAATAACAAGAGTTCGTACATTCATTAACAACTAATCAAACTAGAGATGTATGCAATGATTTCACCCCATACTGTATATGTAAAAAAACACCTTTTTTTACCTTTTCGGTACAAAATTCCCAAGATGCATAAATCCAAAAAAACAGGAAATAAAACACTTGAATTGGTTTCTTAAATATATTTACACAACAAAACAATGTCCTGAATAACAGCGACAAAATATATTATTTATTTCCTTTTTGGTATTTTTAGTTTTTTTGTTGTTTTTGAAAAACAATAAATGAAAATTATAAACATAACACATATACAGAGAATTCAATGAAAAACCTTATTTTTTCTGTTAATCGAAACACCTATGGTGAGAATTTTTAGATAACATAAATCGAATAATTATATACAAAAATAGTTTAGAGTTAACAAGAATTCGTACATGTATCGACAAACAAATTAGAGATGTATGTGATAAGTTAGCCAAGGACTGGAACTATAATGTAAAAATAACAGTTTTTTTTTCGTTTTAGCTAACGAGATTCCCAAAACGCCCGTTCAAATTTAATTTAATTTGAAGCATTACCATTACATTTACTCTATATCGTTTCTCCCATTTATTAAGAGAGTTTATGTACAGTTACGAAATACATATTAGTTTCCAGAAAAACTGATAACACATAAGAAGTACACCTAAAATAGTAGTTGATGATTAAAAAAAAAATAAAGCCGAATAATCCGCAAATAAGAATGGATGTAAACAATGTATATTCATGGACAATACAGCGTATGGAAAAAATAAAATAAAAATTTCAGGCACTATCTTCGTCAGTTCTTTTTAAAATCTGTTGACTTTATCCGCTGTTACCAATGGATTTTGCTGTTCTAGAAATCTTCTCCCGTCTGTCTTATAATCGTAGTTACAATGATGCACTTCAGAATACCTATGTTGGGAACAAAATATTTTACCGCACCTGAAAGAAAATTACCAGAATTAATAATAATTGAACTAGGGTGTGGCGGGGCAATTATGAGACATCCGACATTTCGGTTAAAAATGAGACTTCTACAAATAACGTCGATGGGATATTTTTTATTTATCATAATTCAGTTCAAATTGAAGTTTAAAATGTGAAGATTGAGTTATGTTTTTTTCACAATCTTTACTAATAGTGTTCAAGAATTATTTTACTAAATATTTCTGATCAAAAAATTTGGCGCGAAAACTTCACTTCAGCGTTGACAAACTTTTTACACTGTTGCTCGATTGTACCCCGCGAACGCACGGCTTCCCGTCCCGCAACGCCGCATGGGATGTTCTTGCGAGAGCGATCCGTCATTAAAGTTTATCTTTTGCTAGCGCACAGTGGATAGGTACGTATTTTTTTTCAGGGAAAAAATGAGACTCGTTCGAGAAAATATAAGACAGCTTTCGTGTAAAAATAAGACAAGACCTTTGTGAGAATGCCAAATTACGGCCATATAACAAAAAATGCAAAGAAATATTATATAGCTAAAATTGAAGGACCTCAGGACAGGGATAACATAACAGTGTTATACTTGAAACGAACAACAAAGATTTACTTCGCATATCCTGCTGCAGATATAATATATTCGATCCACAAAAACGAAATTATCATGAAACTGCCAAATCCAAAGCAAAAAAATGAACGAGATGCACTCATGTTTGATGTTGACCTAGAAAAGTATGATATTAATTAGCGTAAAAATGTCTCATATTTTGCCCCATTATGATTTTTGTAAATTGTTTCTAACTTCGTGGCTATGTATTAGTTTATTCGTTGTAACCTGTAATGTCAATAATGAATTAGTATAAGGGCGGCCGCACATTTACTACAATCGGATCCGATTGTCTGAAATGATTTCAAATCGGACCACTAGCGCACACTGCCGACAAAATACGTCCGATTTTATTTGAATGTCACAAGCAGGGATATTTTTCGACCGTGGTAATCAAATTTTCAGTATCGCACACATAGATAATTATATACTATCAGATATATATTAAGATTTCTATGATCGCACATGGTTTGACAATTCCTTTTTCTATACTCCCTGTCAAAAACTGACAGAAATAATCGTATGTTTGAGGTAGACTATGCAAAAACAATGCACGGTTTGCCTTCCGGTAGTCGGATCAGACTTTTTATCGGTCCGATTGGTAGGACGCACTGCTCGTGCATCCGAGTCGGACGTCCGATCCGATATCGGATCGTAGGTGTGCGATATGATCGTATAAAAGTATAGAAATTTGAGCGTCAGATGCCCTGATCCGACAATCGGAATCGATTGTAGGAAATGTGCGGCCGGCCTTAGTTCTACTGTAATTTTGAACTACGTACTTGTTTGCTAAATAGCAACAATACAAAGACTTATAGAAGAAAAACATTATTGGTGATGTTGGTTTTTCAATCCTAAAATAAAAATTATAAAATTTTTTGGACTGTAAAAGCTATTTTGTATTATTTTTATCCCTATCTGTCTTGAAATAACGCACGCAGTTGAATAACACGTGAACCGTAGGAACTGTACGCTGTCTTTTATTTGAACTACGCAGTTTTATATTTACCCCGAAGTGAAGGAAAAATATGACACATATTTTATGTAAAAAGTCTAGTATTTTGAATGTTTTTCAGGAAATTGATAACAATACAAAGTAGATTGCATGCCAGTACATAGTATTAACATATTCAGTTAGACGTAAACTCTTTTTAGAAGCCTACAATTTCTATTACTCTTATAAAATTGATGAAAGAAAAGTTTTCCATATAGATTAACTATATGAATAGGATGATGAAAAAAACTAGCAAATAATGATGGCAATTTTTTTAAAGGTTTGTATCACATGTCCCCCAACTGATCGAAGAAAAATTTTGTTCAAAAAAATGTAGTTAATTAAAATTTTACATTAAACTTGTGGAGAAGAAAGAAAGAAAACATTTGAAATCCATTTCACTCGAAATTTTTTGACGTAAACAGTAGAAGAAACCATATTTTCACTTATTAACCCTCTCGCTCACCTTGTCCTCAGTTGAGGACAACCTACTTTGGATTTTTTCCTATGAAGTACCGCTTGATCTTACTCCTCTGTCATATTGTCCTCAGTTGTGGACATCATATTCTTCCAAATGAATATATGTGCTGCCATCTTTAAGCTGATCAAAAAAATAATCATGCATTTGAAATATGGGATTTCGTAGGGTAGCTATGACTGCAGTGTAGCGCTCTACTGTTTATTTTTTGTTGGCTATATTCGTTAGACCATGTGTTTGAAAACTGTTTGTTTAGGTTCAAAATAAGACTTAGGTATTTCAAAGCAATTGAGTTAGGTGATTTTTGTGCATACTGTAATCAGCGATTTTTGAAAGTGTGGCGTACTAGTTTGAGGACATTGTGAACTAGCGTGAAGGCAACATCTAGGTGAATATAACAGCACTTTTATTTTAATTCTGCAAAAGTTAAATTTTATACAGTTCAGTACTTCGAAAATGGACGCAAAAATAATATGAATATATTGATATTTTACCATTTTTAAAATATTTCTGAATTTTTTTTCCCTCCATCAGCTCATGATGTCCTCAATTGGGGACATGTCATAGTGCCCAAACAGAGCATTTTCAAAATCTGAATTTAACATCAAAAATTTTCTAAAAATCATAAGTTGCATTACAGTAAATTTCAGATTTTTCGCTCCAATAGTTTTAATTCGTGACCGAGAGGGTTAAAGGCTTTCTTTTCCATAGGTATGAAATATTTCAAATTCAAACTCAATTTATTAGAAGCTCTTGAAAGTAATAGTATGAAACAATCCAATAACTTGTTAAATGACAAACTAGATATGAATAATTCACCGTTGTTAAATATTTTCTAAATGTAATATTGAATGGGCCTGTTGTGTTTTTCCCAAGTCATTAACAGTTTGTACTTTCTACCTTCTAAGGGATTACATTTAGGTTTTTCCCATTCTTCTTGAATATTCCCATTCCTTCATCTTTCAATATTCTCTTCGTAAAAGTAAGTATGTAATATACTTCTGAAGAAGCCACTGTGTATTGGCGAAACAATTGTCATGTTAATAAAATATAGTGAAAATTGAAAACTGTGAAGTTTTATTTACAACAAATACCTGGGAGTGACTCTCGATAGAACACTATCATTTAAAGAACACCTAACTATAACCGCCGAGAAGCTGAAAACAAGGAACAATATTATCCAGAAGCTATGTGGTACCACTTGGGAAGCATCGGCTTCCACACTACGGTGCTCCGCTCTGGGAATTGTCTTCTCGACAGCTGAATACTGTGCCCCAGTTTGGCTTAACAGTCCACACGTAAAGAAGGTGGACGATCAACTGAATAATACCATGAGGATGATCGCTGGTGTCATTAAGGCCCGGTTTTTCAATGCTCGGTTAAAGTGATTTAGTTTTCGGCTAATCGATAACCTTTAGGTAAACCGTTTTTCCACCTCTCATCTTGCGCTAACCTACTGCTATTCTATCGGGTAGAGTAACTATCACCTGAAAGTCTTTGTCAAATGGCTAACTGTAAGCTATCTTGCAGACGCATGCGCTCCGTAGGTTAACTACCCCGAACAGCCCGAACAGTCGAGTTTGTTCAACTGCTTTGTAACCAGTAACCTCATTTTCTATTATGTTTTTTCTACGAAAGATGGAAGCATTTGATTTTTTAAGCGATGACGATGAAGAATAAATTAATAGACTTCATTGATTACCAAAGAAGGCCATACGTGGTCAGAGAAAGAAGTAATCCATTTGACTATTTTGGTGAATTGGATTTTTTCACAAGATTTAGGTTAAGAAAAGAAACTGTTCTGAATATATTAGAACAAATTGAACAACAGATAAAGACCATAACAGATAGGTAAATTATTTCAAACTCCATAAATCTTTTTCCAAGTTTCTATTTTTTCCCTCCAAGTAGTAGAATCTGTTTTTTTTTCAATTCAATTATTGCTTTGAAACCATTTGCAATTTTTAACAGCAACGATCTATCAGAAGGACTAAAGTTTGCCACTCTTTTCTTCTTCAATGCTTTTGTTTCACCCATTTTATCATAAAATAATCAACAATAACATAACAAAACATATATTTCCGAAATCGACAGCAAAAGGGGAACGACCAATCAGAAGTGCTCCCTGAAACATCAGTACTACCAACGTGAACAAATATATCGCTAGCTGACGGTTTGCTAGCCTAAAGTCAAACATTCGAAGGAGAAACGCAATAGTTCTTAGTTGGAACTTTAGCTGATGGTTAAGCTTAACCTATAGTCCAGCTAACTGTGAGTTTTAACCGAGCATTGAAAAACCGGGCCTAAATCCACCCTAACGCAGTGGCTCCCAGTGTTAAACCATATCCCACCCCCACAGCTGCGACGGATAAATGCCCTTACACGAGAGTACAAAAAGATCATGGAAAACAGAAAACTGCCAATACATCAAGATATAGAGGACGCTAACCACAATCGTCTCCGTTCCAGAAGTCCACCGACTAAAACGGCAAGTGCAGCAATGCAAGAGGAGTTCAACCTGACCAATGCATTGACTCGAGAATGGACCACACAACAAGGCAACAATATGCCCTGCATTACCCAAAAGCCCCCAGGGTTTGACCTACCACGCAGAACCTGGTCCACACTCAACAGAATTAGAACGCAACATGGCAGATGCACAAATGGGGCAAACAACCACCACCACACTGCGACTGCGGAGAATATCATAGGCAAAGCTACAGAGATTTAGAGTGAGCATTTTGTGCAAAAAGTGTTAGAAGAAAACCAGCTCCGCCATTGTTTGTCAAATAGTTTCACATGATATAGTGATATGTTTTTCACTCGACTTTATTATTTATATCTTTGTTATTAACAATTTTATGCAAAAAATCGCGTTTTTTTTTTAGTTTTTTGCTTATAAAATTGAAACTATCAGAGTAATCGTGATGGTGTCAATAGACTTATTGTAGAAAATGAAGAGACGAAAAAAATGAGAGGTCGGACGACTCAATCAGATCATCAGTCTGAGGAAAATTGGAAAAAAACGGCCAAAATGCAGTTTTTTGAGTTGTAGCGTAGATCCTCCGGCCAGTATTAGCTATTGATATGAACTTCATTTGTGCGAAGATCAGGAACTGTCCGATGCATAGTTTTTGATCTGTGGCCATTTGATTATGTTACTATGCAATTTTCCAGCAGACCTGAAGGCGACAGGTATGGTCCGATTTCAATTTACTAAAAAGATTTTGAAAGTAGAATTCTCATAGTTCAAAACGTTCATCTTGGTTTTTCATAAAAACGCTGAGAAATATGTTAAAAATAAAGCTGAACATGACAAAAAACGGCCAAGCGCGTGAGAGTAGTTGCAGAGTGGGGGTTTACAATTATTATCTGACAACGTTTAGAAATTACTGTCACGGTCAAAATGCCGACGCTTTCGAATGTCATACTTCTCCTTGCCTGCTGCTCTACCCCCACTCTTCAACTACTCTTACGCGCTCGGCCGTTTTTCGTCATGTTCAGCTTTATTTTTAACATATTTCTCAGCTTTTTTATGGAAAACCAAGATGAACGTTTTGAACTATGAGAATTCTACTTTCAAAATCTTTTTAGTAAATTGAAATCAAACCATATCTGTCGCATTCAGGTCTGCTGGAAAATTGCATAGTAACATAATCAAATGGCCACAGATCATAAAACTATGCATCGGACAGTCCTGCTCTTCGCACAAATAAAGTTTATATTGATAAATAAAACTAACCGGAGGATCTACGCTACAACTCAAAAAATAACCGAGTTATGAACTTCTGAAAAAACTGCATTTTGGACGGTTTTTTCCAATTTTCCCTTAGACTAAGGGTCTGATCGAGTCGTCCGACCTCTCATTTTTTTCGTCTTTTCATTTTCTACAATAAGTCTATTGACATCATCACGATTACTCTGATAGTTTCAATTTTATAAGCAAAAAACTAAAAAAAACGCGATTTTCTGCATAAAATTGTTAATAACAAAGACATAAATAATAAAGTCGAGTGAAAAAAATCACTATATCATGTGGAACTATTTTACACACAATGGCGGAGCTGGTTTTCTTCTAACATTTTTACGTGAAAAAATCTCTGTAGCTTGGCCTATCAAACGATTGAACACATCACGGAGGAATGTCCCATAAGATCCTACAACGGAAGAACTGAAGTCTTTCTGCTGGCAACCGCTGGGTCGATAGATTATATTAATCAACTCGATGTTTGTTTGTAAAATCTTAAAGTTTGTTTTATTAACGTATATGTGTAAATTAGTTTTTAAGTTCACTGTGTCTAAATTGCCATACGATAAATAAATAAATACAATATTATAATGGATTTTCATCAAGTATCGGCTCAATCAATTAGTTGAAATAATAATAAGTAATACGAAGTAAATATTCATTTGGATCAAGCCATATTACTTAAAATAATTTAATCGAATATATTAAAAATTAAATAATAAGAAAACAACTTGTCTAAAAACCACAAAATGAAAATAACTTTTTATTCGACTAGTTTCGCCTGTTACGGCATTATCAAGACTATCAGTCTTGATAATGCTGTAACAGGCGAAACTAGTCGAATAAAAAGTTATTTTCATTTTGTGATTTTTAGACAAGTTGTTTTCTTATTATTTAATTTTTAATATAAATATGAACTACCACAGAGTTGATTCATCGTCCATCGAATTTATTTAATTGAATCGAAGTTTACGAATTCAAATCCTTCCCCACAGTTCAGGGAGCTGGAGACCGCAATCCCTCGATATCACTCACCTACAATTGTATATATTGGTTATGTTCAATTTCCTATTGCAGAAGTTGCACCGAGCCCGCTTCTTGATCACCGGAGGCAGCTCTATCTTCTCGTCCACCTTGTCCAGGTCGAGGAGCTTAGCGTCGCCTATAAAGTCGCCGGCGCCGCTCAGACTATAATAACTGCACAGCTCGTCGATGGCGTCTCCGCCTTCCGCGAAGAGCAGGTCGCCGTTCTGCACGAGTCGGTCGTTCTTCAGTCTCTGTATGCCGGTAAAGTCGGCCGCGAACGCGTCCGGCACGACGTCCGACGTTCTGACGATGTCGGGCAGCTTCGAGTATTTGTTGAGGTCATCGGCCGAGGATGCGGACGTCCTGGAGCGCGTCTTTTCCGATTCGCAGCCGGTCCGACCGTCCCTGGTCGATTTGCGACCGTAGAGGGGCGACCTGGGTCGATTTCGGTAGTAGTAATCGCAGATCTCTTGGTTCTTCGGCGCGTACTGGGGCGGTATGGCGCTGGGCGACGCCATGAAGGGCGGCTGCATGTGGTAGAAGTTGCTGCTGGAGCACACCTCGTAACTGGAGCTCTTGGCGTAGTTGAAATCGGCCAGATCTTGGGGCACCTTTTGCGGGGACTCGTCGATGCCGTAGTTTAGGCTCTGTCTCCGCTTCAAGACGCCTGGAAATTTGCGCACGCTTGAGAATTAAATCTTATTCCGATTGAAATACAGTATACATAATTAGAAACTAATAATATTCAGGGTGTCTACTAAAGTCAGGATCTAAAATTCCCTTAGAATTCCAGGATATTCTAGGTGATTTTATTAATTTTCCAGATGTATCGCGATACCCTCCTATTATGAGTTTTTTTTCTGTCAATGACACACGAGTTTCATACATCTTTTCGCCAAGAAAGTTTCTGAAAGAACTTTCGTAAGCAAATGCTATAAGACAATTTGCCTTTACATGAGATTTTATCAGTATTTATTATTTCTGGAAATATACTCGACGATTTTTTCTCTTTTGTAATTACTGGTTTCACATTTGTAGAAAACAAATTTGGAAAAAAATCATAACACTCGAAAAAATTCCCTGAGTGAACCCAAACTTCCTTGAGAGTTCAAGGATATTTCAGGAGAAAAATGTCCCTAAGATGTCCAGGATATTAGGTGTTTTTGAAACGAAGTTTCTTAAGTTGGATTTATAGTTTGACGGACTGTAAGCGTAGACGCAACGCAATAATATCAACTATAGAATGCATGTATGTACTCTAGTTTATAAATGAACGTAAACGCATTACGTAACGTAAGTGAAACGGACTGGAACGGAAGAGTTGACCAACATTCACGTTTTTACAGTGCGTTTCTCACGTACGGCCAATCAAAAGAAAGAATTCTGTGTGATGTCAGCCTCTCTGTCAGATGTCACTTGTCCCGCCTTCAGTTTAGTAAAGTTCTTTGTTTTTAATTCTTGTTTTGTTAATTATGCACAATAGATGAATAATTAGAATATTATAATACAAATTCAAACCAACATAGGCTATTTACGATTGATATAATTTGTAGGTTATGTTGAATGTCACTCATCACCTTAACCTCTACCCATGCGCAAGAATTCCGTTACGTCGAATTATAAATTCATAAATTGTTTACAGTCCGTTTGTTACGTATTCAGACACGGAGAAATATTCACAGAAAAAAAACAAATACAAGCGTCAAAGAGTCCACGTGCATATAAAATTTTTTCGAAATTGTATATCTCAGGCGAATCCTTTTAATTTTTTTATAGCTCATAAAATAAACTCATCAAATGAAGCACCGAGTTCAACAGAGCCTAGTGCCTTGCAGACCTAGTTTAATTTAATTACATAGTAACTCAATTAGTGTATTACAGTGGCGCATTTTCTCTAGGACACTCGACACTTACCCAATTTATAGGCGGCGCTCTTGAGCCTCTGACGCGGCTGCGCGTCACGTATCGCCCACAGATCGGATCGCTGCTCTTCCACATCTATGGCTTCGGTGCTCGCCTTCGGCCTCTCTCGATCGTCGGAGATGACCAGTCGGGCGACTCGCAGTCCCTTGGTCACGGCCATCTCCTCGACCAGAGCGGCAGAAGGGGCCACCGTCTCGTCGATCTTCGAAGCGATTGCGCCGTCCGGGCATAAGGGAGCCAGGAGTGGCGCCGCAAGCAGTCCTTCGGTGGAAAGGGCATCCTCTCGGGAGGCGGCCTGCTTGACGTCGCGATTCTTCTTGTGCATACGCGCATAGAGGTGCTTGGTGTGCGAGTGCGCGCCCTTGGATTCGCTATAGAGCGACTTGGAGGAAACGGAGGCGGCGACGGTGGGACGGGGGCTACGAATCTGCTTACTGCGATGCTTGTCCTGCAAAAAAACGACCGCCTTTTTTCATTAGTCAAGAGGACCACCTAACAGGTGAACACTTGATTAAAATTGTATTCTATACAATTCTATATTCTTCGTTTCGCTATAACTTAAAAGTCACCAAATATTGAGTGTTACTGCTTCAGGAAATTTATTTGATCAGTGCCACATTCCACATTTAAGACAAATGACATTTAGGTTAAGGTATAACCAGAACCAGAGTAACACGAAATATTATTATGTGTCACATTACAGATAAGTGACCTAATGATTTTAGTAAAACCAGTAATATGAATTATGATTCTGTGTCACATTTCAGACAAATGACCTATTGATTAAAGTAAACCAGACATATAAATTACGATTCTGTCATATTTCAGACAAATGACCAATTCGTTACAGTAAACCAGTAATATGAATTATGATTCTGTGTCACATTTCAGACAAATGACCTATTGATTAAAGTAAACCAGACATATAAATTACGATTCTGTCATATTTCAGACAAATGACCAATTCGTTACAGTAAACCAGAGATATGAATTTATGATTCTGTGTCATATTTCAGACGAATGACCTATTGGTTACAGTAAACCAGAGATATGAATTATGATTATGTGTCACATTTCAGACAAATGACCTATTGGTTACAGTAAACCAGAGATATGAATTATGATTGTGTCATATTTCAGACAAATGGCCTATTAGTTACAGTGAACCAGAGATATGAATAATGATTCTGTGTCACATTTCAGACAAATGACCTATTATTAGTTATAGTAAAACATCATATATATAGAATGACATTATGTCAGAACCAGAAAAGCAAGAACGTAATCAAACACTACTCGCGAAACATAAGAAAGTGCGCCGACTAACCTTCAGAGCGATCTCCTCGCTCTCCGACTGATTACCCTCCTCCTTCTCGTCGTCGCACTCCCGCTGCTCGAAGATGCTCAGATCAATACGGTCCAACAGGTCCGCGTAGCCGCTCGACATCCCGCAGCCGCGGAGATCGGTGCCCTGGACGTCGCACGTCTCCCCCAGCAGATCTGCGAAACCCTCGTCTTGACTCTCTCCCGTCCGAGCTCGCCTTCTGCGAGCCGCGTCCTCCATGCGTTTGCGCAGCGCCGTCACGTTCGTCATCATCTTATTATCCTCCATCAGTTTTTCGAAGAGGGCGGAGCGAATCTCCACGCGATTCGCGTGGGACCGAGTGGGCGGGGATATCGGCTTCTCGCTGTACGGCGCGTATGAGCCGTCCTCGTTCTCGATCACGCGCAGTAGGTTGTAGATGTCGCCCTCTCTGAATACGAGCACGGACACCTTGGAGCCAGGCGTGAGCCTGTCGCCGATCTCGTCACTAGAAATCGGAGAAAATTAAGATATTTGCAGATTAACCAAAGTTTGAATGGTCAGTAGTCAGAAAACTGGCAGCAAAGAAACGGTGTCATGGGACACCAGGTAGGACCGAAGTTCCTTCGGATAATATAGAAGGACCACAATTTGCGAAAACGAAACATGTGCGTGTCGGGGCGCACGACAGAAGGGATAATTTATACTAATCCAAGTTGAAATAATTAATATTGAAATGTGGGGCTAAGAGCTCTTACGAGATTGTAAATAAAAAAATGAAAAAAGCCAGGAGTAACCTCTGGGATTCGAACCCAGAAATACGGCACACCAGGTTACAATACTTAGACCACTCGGTCGTCAACGCAATGTAAAATATAGACACAAGAGTGTATGTAACGAGAGGATAACGTATCGCCACGCTATATAATTGAATATAAACCTACAATACCTAGTCATTATTTCATGGAAGAAATTTGTAAAGCTTTATCTTTTCATTATGCCATGTCTGATTCCTATCGTAATCTGTTCTTTTATGCATATAACTTATATAGTCTGTCCAGTCTAAGTTGGCGTGTACGTCACAGTCATGCGCAAATTAAATTTTTCAACACATGTTAATTATTTATGTAAAAAAATTGGTAAAAAGGTGGGATTTTTTAGTAGAGTATCATATTTTGTTTCAAAATGGTCCAAAATGTTGATTTTTAAAGCTATAATTTTGCCTCACTTTACGTATTGCAGCTCATTATTAATTTCGTGTAACAAAGAAGAGGTGCACAGGTTACAAATACAGCAAAACAAAATAATGCGTTTATTATTGAATTGTAATAAATATGTGCCGATTAAAGATATGCTGAATTCATTAAATTGGTTAGATGTTGAGCAGAGCATCAGGAAGGCAAACCTTTCTTTGTTGTACAGAATTGAAAATAATTTAATGCCAGAGTACCTTAATGTTTATTTAAAGAGACGACTGATGCTCCATAATTATAATATTCGATCAAAGCAAAACTTTAATATTGAGCAGGTAAAAACATCAGCATTACAAAAAACTTTGTTCTATGAGGGACTTTGCCTTTATAATGAGCTGCCTAATGTAGTGAAAAATTCACCAAGTGTACACTTATTTTGTAAAAGACTGTTTGTTTATTTACGCAATCAAAATTGATATATTCTGTTATTTAGACATAAGTAGCTAAGTGCTAAATAAAAACTATTTTCATTTCATTTCATTTCAAATAACGACGCAATGCTGCCTACCCAAATAAATAAAATTCGAAATGGTCAAAATTCATATATGTCGTAAGTAATTTTCTGAAAAAGTAGTTATATGGTGATAGTGACCGGATCATCCATTTCGACAAATATTCTGTTCTTAACATATCAAATCTTATGTATCTCTCAAGAAAAACTAACATTCCGAGTAATGAAAATAAGTTGAATGTTTGTTAAGTTGTCATTTAATTGAAAAATTTGCAATGTTGTCGGACCCTCTCGACCAACGCGCCGGTAATCGGCATTTCACGTTTGACAGTCGCCGAGTAACCTAGAAGATTTTGTAATTAAGTTTGATTTATCGATCGATGAATATGGATTCCATATAGATAGACACTTCTGGTAGGGAATAGTGGTCAATTTGAATTTACCGCTAAAAATCCCCGCCATGTCAAACATGCAAGATATCTCATTTTGTTGAAAATTGGGTTAGCTATTTAGATTTAAGATTATTTATTACGTCTGGCAACAGTGTTCACAATCGACGTCATATACAATTGGTGACGTACACGCCAACGGTCGCTGGACAGACTATACAAAATTATTTCGATGTTTCACATCTGACGTTTTCCAGTTGCTTGTACATAAATTCATGAGTACATAATAATGCATTGGTGATTGACGTGGCGGAGTGGGATCAGAAAGAGAAGGGATGAGAGAACGGAAAGAAAGAGGGAGAAAGAGTAAGGTATACAATATTCGCTTGTGTTAACTAAAAACGTGACTTTCGTCAGTCTACTTCCGTCACACTTTTAGTCTCGCATATTTTTCAGTTTGGTCCCGCAGCGAAATCTCTATCTCCTCCAAGCCTGCCGTAAGGGACTTCGTTCCAATAACGAGGATACGGTTGATTTTTGTTGATACTAGAATCGCGAATACTAGAACTATTACAAGAATCGCGACTTTTGGTTATTACCCTCCTCCTCCTAAACAGCTTGACCGATCGAAATGATTTTTTGCACAATCATAGACAATGTTGGTGGGAAGGAGATAGGGTATATAAATAAAAAATAAATTGCACCACGCAGGAATAATCTCCTTAAATAAATTTCGAAATAAGATTTTCCAAAAATTGTTCGTGATAATTACATCATTTCAGAACTCAAATGACAGAATTGACCATGCGAGTGTTACAAAAAAAGCAAATAAGACACAGCTGAATGATCACAGAAAAGGACAAGTACAAGATTAAAGCAGTCAACGTGTAAATATGATTTTTGATTTCGAAATCGTAAATCCCAGGCCTGTGATTTTTTATAGCTCAAAAAAACTCATTAAATGAATCGCTCAGCTCAACATTGAAAGAGCCTACTCCCTTGAAGACCTAGTGTTATCACACTCCACTATATTTTCAGATATTCCTAAACCGAGTATACAATCAAACTAAGGTTGCTACATCTACTATTGATAATTAATTGAACATTTCTTTGGAAATAGTAAGGACCAATGACTGCCAGAAAATCACTTGAAATATCATATTATTTTTCGAAAAAAAAAAATTTATACTATAATATTATATTCTATAAAGTATCAAAATATAGTCATAACTTTTTTGTAAAGATAGCAAAGAATGAGTTAAAATATAATTACTCCCGTTTTTATAAGTGTAACCAATAGTTTTCTGCCATGATGATATGACAAAAAAGTTAATGAAATTTGATATGTCGATAAAATGTATATGCCTTAGGTAACGAACAATATTTTTGAATAAAATTTCTGAAAGTAAAACCAAACAATTTCACATAGCGTATTTTCATAAAGTAGATTGAAGTATTAAAAATACCTCACATTAAGTAATGTGTCCTTTCAAAGATTCTAAATTATTGATTTCACTTTACATCATTTGGAATAAACTTAAAGTTAAATAAGATGCAATGTTTTAAGTTGAAATTACTTACCCTGTAGTATCCAGTAATTCTTTTAGTTGTTTTAACATCATCTGATGTTCACAAGCAGTTGCTATTCGTCTCGTGGAAATAGGGCCACCCCTCATTGACAACACCAATTTTAACTTTGATCCATCTTTTATACCAACATCTAGAAGTCTTCTACTATCACTGAGTTCTTTGCTTTGAAATATCAGATTTTGATGAGTTATAGGAATGCCTACGATAGAAAGGTATAGTTTAAATTCACTATTATTGCAGAAACTTAAAAAGAATTAGAAGCACAAAGTTTTCAAGAACAGTCCATCACAATATTTCACTATTTTATAGCTCACCCTCCACTCGATGGATTCTTCTCTTGATATCTTGAATAGTATCTGTGGCAGAGACTCTCATGTCAAAAGAACTGCCCATGAGGGTCTCAATTTGAATTTCCATATTGGGTTCATCGGAAGAGTCAGAAAATCCATCTTCAGACATTTCTAGGACAATTTAACTGACAGCTGACACAATACCAAAGTTCACTTCAATAATAAAGTAGATGCTAATGCACAATTTCACCCCCTAAATGCAAGGAACCAACTTCCTTCTATAATAATATTAAAAGCATTATGCAACATCAGGGATTATTCAAACCTAAAAACAATAACATTTGTTTCTGTATCAATCTATCTTTGACAATTTGAAACTAAAATATCTCCAAACAATATATAACAATGCGGAAATAATAATGTCTGTACTTACGATTACTCATGGGTGAGGTAGGATCAAAATATCACAATGCAATATATATTAGTACAGGAATTTTAGCTGAGTAGTTAATCATCAGTCAAATATAAGAGTTAATATACAGTGATTGCACCAAAAAAACTAGTTTTCACCTCAAACAAACACCCTAAACGATACTGGAAGCAATAAAATGCAAAAGATGATGAAAATCAAAGGAAATATTCAGGTAAATATTTTTTTAATCTATTAATAATAATTAATTGTCTGCAATTCGGTGATGCACACAATTTTCTATGATTCACAATGAAATAATTTATACCGTGCAATAAGACCCCACCCGGACCATAGAGTTTTGAAACTATTTTTCAGATTTTAGGTTATAAGAACTGCCAAAAGTGCCAAGTTGTGCCAAATCACCGAAAATAACGTAAGTGTAAGGTGTAAGTTTTTCTAAAAAGATTTTGAATTTAAAAGATTTGAAAATTCGAAATGCATGGAAGGATCAAAGTTCGAACTACCGAGGAGCAGAAAATTTTGAAAGAAAAGGAAAATCAAAAGAAAGCAAATGCATATAAGAAAGGAATGGCTTATATTTTATCTACTAGAAAAAAAGACTCGTATGATCCTGAATCTTTCTCTATATCATCACAAATCTTACTTATGAATCCTCATGTATATACCCTTTGGAATTATCGTAAAGAGGTCATACTTATGGAAATTGAAAAATGCAGTAACAATATGGAAAAAAAGATAATCGAATTTCTAGAGAAGGAGCTTGATTTTACACAGCAGTGTATATATAACAGTCCTAAGTGCTACAGCTCTTGGCACCACAGATACTGGATTTTAAAAAATCATCCTGCCCCAAATTGGGATAAAGAATATGAATTATGTTTGAAATATTTGACTGTAGATGATAGAAATTTCTTATGCTGGGATTACCGAAGATTAATCCTCAATAAAACTGGGCTGTGCTTGGAAAAAGAGTTGGAGTTTTCAACAGACAGGTTAAATACAAATTTTTCAAATTATTCTTCATGGCATTATCGTAGTACACTTAGAGAATTGAATGCAGATACTTTGGAACATGAATTAAATTTAGTTCAAAGTGCAGTGTTCACCGACCCATATGATACAAGTGCATGGTTCTATTTTCGTTGGATTTTAAATCATAAGGATATACTTAGAGAGAAACGCAAGGAAGTGTTAGAATCTTTGAAAGAATTAGAAGAACTTGAACCTGATTGTAACTGGATACTAAAAGCAAAATGCTGGATAACTGACATATTATGTGAGGAGGATCAAAGTACAAATGAGGATAGAAATGAATTTTATCAGAAATTAATTGAATTGGATCCTCTTAGGAAAGGTAAATATTTGGATGAAATTGAAAACAAAGATTCTTGATAGTGTTATATAAATTATTAAGAATATTATCTTAGCAAAATGTTAAGTAATTTTAAAACCAAAAGTTTTCGCCGTTATACATTTGTAACAGAAAGCAGATTATATATTCCACATCTTTTGGAGTTTTAGGTTACTCGGCTTTTAAAAATATTAAAAATACACAAATATTTATATTTAAATTATTCCATTAGGTTCTTAGAAAAACAATTTTTTGTATAATATAACCTTTATAAATTATTTGAAATTATTGTTTCAGTTATATCTATAAAAACCTTGACTGGTTTTTTTTCCTAGTTTTCCCTCTTCGATGAATTTCTCGATAGTTTTGACTGGTTGAAAGGCAGGATTTTCAGGAAATTTTCTGTGCCATTCATCTAAAATGAATTTTATAGTATCGAGTCCTACATAATCTGCAACTTCCAATGGTCCCATTGGGTAACCAGCACCGAGTTTCATTGCCAGATCAATATCCTCTGCAGTTGCATCCCCTAAAAGTAATTTATTTAATTTCCATTAAATTTATTATTTTGAAATTATCAATTATACAATACCTCTTTCAAACATTTTAATGGCTTCAACGATGTAAGGTACCAGGAGTCTATTAACGATATATCCTGGAGTGTCTTTGCATTTAACGCAAGATTTGCCAATGGATTTGCCCCATTTGCACATTTCATCATATGTTTGCTCAGACGTGTCCTCTGTTTTCACAACTTCGAGAAGTTTCATGAGTGGGACTGGTACGAAAAAATGCAAGCCTCCAAATCTATCCTTACGGTTTGTTACCTGAGAGTTAGTAATTTTAGATGAACTTGAATAAATTGAAAATTTTGATTAAATTATATGAAAACATACAGAAGCTGCGGAGGTACGATCTCAAAAACCACGAAAATTTCAGAAATTTACATGAAATAGGGGGCTGTTGAAGAAAAGAGTTATACTGCCAAAAAGTACTTCCTTAGCTTCAACTTGGTCCACGTATAAATTTTCAGACCTCAATTTGGAAGGGGTTTGGTTGGGCAATATCGACATATATATATGTATAGATATATATATATATATATATATATATATATATATATATATATATATATATATATATATATATATATATATATATATATATATCTATATATATATATACAGGATGTCCTAATTGCCATGGGCCACTATTGCTATGGTAATTATAAGCACTACAAGGTCAAGGTCAAATTAGACAAAGTGTGCAGTTTTTGGAGGACATTGAAAATCTAGTTTCATATTTGAAAAAAAAAATTCTGTCTCGAGGTACGGGGGTTTTTCGAAATATTGCTCAAAACTACTTGATCGCATATCTCAAGAAATATAATTTTTACAAAAAATTAGTCAAGGGAAAAATTGATGCATTTTAGACGTTCTTCAATTTGGTATTTTTTAAGGAAATTTAGTTCGTCTAGTTTTCGAGATATTACCATCAAGTTCCTTTTTTTAAAGACGGACCTGTATTTTTTATTCCATTTCTTAAAGAAACTTTTTTCTGATGTTAACGAGGTATCACATGTTCATATTTATTTGCGTTTTAATGATAAAAAGACAAAATTTAAGTTGTATTTAGTTTTTTAAAAAAATGGGAACATTTTTCCCATTTTTTTAAAAAACCCATATAAGGTAGCTTATAGACTACCGATAAAACAATTGCCTATTTTAATAACATAAACAGACTGTTGCAGCGTGTAATGAAAGAAACTGTTTATTAAGTTTTTAAACATTCAAACTTTTTACCATTAAATTAAATTCAAGTTATGTAATAAACCTTAAAACTTCCTTATTTTTTAAAAATACCTTTGCCAAAATTCAAAGTGGACCTAATGCATTTGTTTCATCTTCCCCATTTTCTGCCGTTACAGTTGTTCCCCGTTCTGAAGGATTATTAAATGATCCGTATTTTAGCAAATTTCGCTCTAGCCTTGTAAAAATTATTCGATTCGGTAAGCGCCTTACGGGGTACAAATTTTGAATGCTTTTGCATAACAAAAAAATAAATCTAATTTTTCCCATTGGAAAACGCTACCAGGTTGGTTTAAACTTACTCTGACACGACACATGTATTACGAATCATAGGCTTTTCTCTTTGCTCAATGATTAAACCTAAAAAAAAGTGCCAATAAATACTAGTTTTTTACCATTTGAATACAAACGAATATGGACATGTATGATTCATCGTTGAAATCAGAAAAAAAAAGTTTTTTTAAAATTTGGAATGAAAAATGCAGGTTCGTATTTAAAAAACAAAGTTGGATGTAATATCTCGAAAACTAGACGAACCAAATTTCTTCAAAAAATACCAGCTTGAAGAACGTCTAAAATGCAAAAAAAATTTCCTCACTATTTTTTTGTAAAAATTATACTTTTTGAGATATTCGGCCGAATAGTTTTGAGTAATTTTTCGAAAACCCCCTGTTCTGGCCGGTATTATTTCAAATATGTATATATTGTTGATAGAAAACATAGTATGTTAAAAAGAATTGAAGGACAGTTGTCAAAATATAATTTAATAGAAAGTCAATCTTTATTTGAGATCAATATAAAATACAATAAAGTGGTTTTGCCGTAACATTTTTTGGTCCTTCGAGCCATTAGGAATATTATAGTTGTGCTCTAAGCTGTGAGCACATATTTTTCTGGGTGAAAATAATAAATATTCGCGATATGAAGGAAAAATTCCTTCAAGATATAGTCCTAGTGAAGTGACAAAGACCTCCCAACAAAGTAAAAAATCTTCAAGTAGTATTCAACTGAAACAAATTGAACTGAAACGATTAAAAGCAATGAAAGCCATCCAACAAAAAGAAGCAGAAACAGAAGCAGCTAGAAAAGCTATAGAAATAGAAATAATAAATATTCAAGCTTCTATGGAAGTTGAAAAAGTTGTACAAAATGCGTCAATGAGGTCGAAATCTTATGCCTCTACAAATCATTCTGATTTAGAAGTACCTGAAAATCTTCAGGCTCCAATAGATGCCACACTTGCTGAAAAAATTGGAGTAGAAGGAGATGTGGCACCTCTTAAAATGTTTTGGACTGATGCATCTAAATATGAAGATGAAAATTCAAGAAAAGTCAATTTGACTATCAAAAGTGTTTCTGACAATAAAATGTTCCATCTGACAAATGTACGAACTGTACAAAATTTGAGGTTGCCGCGTCAAAGTATTAATAGATGTCAACTTGTTAAAAATTGGAAGCATTTACTCCATGTACCTGCAATAGATATGCACAATGCTACGCCATTGATTTTAATTGGTCAAGATCACATAGATTTAACTGTTGCTCGTGAAGTTATTGAAGGGCCCCCAAATGCACCATTAGCCTCTAGAACAAAACTGGGATGGGTTATTCATGGAAATAACTTCATTGCAAAAAATCGAGTTTATACTGAATTTTCTCTTTTTTGTTATGAAGAACGAAAAGAAGAAATTGAAATTTTAATTGAACAAGCTATTTTAAATGATAATTTAGGAGTCACTGGCAACGATAAAAATTTTTTATCAATTGAAGATAAGAAAGGCTTGGAAATAATGAAGAAAACTTGTCGTCAGCTTGAAGACAGCCATTGGGAGATAGGACTTTTATGGAAATCCAACAATATTGTTCTCCCAGAAAGTAAATCAGCCGCATTGAAAAGACTTCAAATTGTAGAAAATAAAATGAAACTGGATTCTACCTTTCGCCAAAAATATTCGAGTCAAATTCAACAATTTTTAGACAAAGGCTATGCTAAAATTCTCAAAGACGAAGAGATAAAACTCCCTAACACAAAAACATGGTACCTGCCTCATTTTTCTGTCCGTCATCCGAGCAAACCAGACAAATTTCGTTTTGTGTTTGATTGCAGAGCAAAATGTAATGGAGTTAGCTACAATGACAATCTAATGAAAGGTCCAGATCTTTTGAATTCTTTGTTGAACATACTTTTTAAATTTCGTCAATTCAAAACTGTTGTTATTGGAGACATACAAGAAATGTTTCTTCAAATTAAGATAAGACCTGAAGATCAAGTGTTGCAGAGATTTTTATGGAGAGAAGAAAATAATTCAGTTTCACGGAAAATTTATCAAATGGTTTCTATGATATTTGGTGCAATTTGTTCACCTAGCTCTGCCTCCTTTGTTATAAGAGAAAACGCCCTAAAAAATGGAGCCTATTCACCAAGAGCAACCAAAGCTATATTTGAAAAACATTATATGGATGACTATCTTGATAGTTTTCAATCTGAGGAAGAAGCAGCAGAGGTCGTAAAAGATGTTTTTGATATACATCGCAGGGGTGGATTCACAATGCGTAATTGGGTTAGCAATTCCCGAAAAGTATTGGAACAAATACCAGTAGAATTACGTGCGAAGTCTTATGCTACATTAGAATCAGTTAAATGGTCTATGGTTGAACAAGTACTAGGTTTTTGTTGGTATCAAGATTCAGATAAATTTGGAGTGTCGAATCGTTTTTTAGAAAAGAACAAAGAGTTATTATCAGATGTTCTAATTCCAACGGAAGAGAGATATTTTGAGAATGGCGATGTCAATTTATGATCCTTTAGGAATATTAGCAGCCTTTACAATAAAATCCAGCAATATTAATGCAGGAGATTTGGGGTCGAAAAATTGATTGGAATCATAAGATACCTAAGGATATGATGAACAAGTGGAAAGAATGGTGTTCTGATTTGAGAAAAATTCCTAATTTGAAAATTCCGAGATGGTATGGTTTCAATAACTTGGTGAAGGAAATTCAGCTGCATACTTTTTGTGATGGGAGCAATCAGGCCTATGCCGCAGTTTGTTATTTTCGTTTGACATATACGTCTGGAAATATTTCGTCCGTTTTTGTTGCAGCCAAAGCAAGGGTTACATCACTAAAACCTATGACAATACCTAGAGTAGAATTACAAGCTGCTTTGCTCGGTTCTCGATTAGCCAAATCCATTATATCTGGTCATGAAATTAATGTCCAAAAAATTTTTTTTCTGGACAGACTCCAAAATAGTTTATAGTTGGATCAAATCTCCTAATAAAAAATTCAAGACTTTTGTGGCAAATAGAATTGGAGAAATACTTGATTTATGTTCAGCAGAAGAATGGTTTTGGATACCAACCGATTTCAATATTGCCGATGCAGCTACAAGAGGAGAGTGGAAGGTTGAGGAGGATTCTAGATGGTTTACTGGTCCTGAGTATTTGTGTTTGCAAGAAAAGTATTGGCCAATTGGTTCGACTGAGTTAGTTCATATGCCTGAGATAAGAAAAGAATATGTTCTGTTATTTTCCAAAGAATTTAAAGGTTTTGTAGATTTTGGTCGATTTTCTAAGTATATCAGATTACTGAGAACAGTTGGATGGGCTATCAAATTCATGGAAATTATTATTAATGAAAGATTGGTAAAAATAAGAGACCAGTTATTCGCGGAACTGAGTTGACAGTTGAAGAATTGAAAGTGGCAGAAATACTAATAATTCGTCAAGCCCAGCATGAAAACTTTAAAGAAGACATTGAAATAGACTTCTGAACAAAAAATCTGTGAGACATTCCCAGTCGCATTTTGGAATTTAACTCCAATTCTAAATGAACACGGAATATTATGCATTGATGGCAAGATTGAATAATGCGATAAATCTCAGTTCAAGTACCAGAAGACCTTATATTTTGGACCCCAAGAACGTTGTTACAAAATTAATAATTCGATATCATCATGAAAAGAATCATCTTCAAGGAAGAGAAAATTTAATCAATTCTCTGAGACAGAAATTTTGGATTTTACAAGCTAGAACTACAATAAGAAATTACATCAGAAATTGTATAATATGTCGAAAGTACTATGCCAAAGTTCAAACTCAACAAATGGGACAACTTGGAAATTTCAGATTAACACCTCAAATAAGACCCTTTTATATTACTGGAATGGATTACTTCGGACCATTTAGTGTAACCATAGGCCGGCGAACTGAGAAACGTTATGGTGTACTATTTACATGCCTTTCTGTACGTGGTATCCATTTAGAAATAGCTAATTCTCTTAGTACAAATTCAGCAATTATGGCAATTCGCCGTTTTATTTGCAGACGAGGTATGCCTAGACAGATTTATTCAGACAACGGCACAAATTTGAGAGGAGCAGACAAAGAAATGAGAACTGCCATCGTGGAACTACAGAAGAACAAAATTCAAAAATTTTGTTGCATTAAAGGTATTGAATGGCATTTCAATCCTCCAGGTGCTCCACACATGGGAGGAGTCTGGGAAAGTCTAGTGAAGTCAGTTAAAAATACTTTGAAGTCTATAATGAACGAACAGAAGCCTCACGAAGAAATTCTTCAAACTTCTATTTGTAGAAGTGGAGCATTACAGTCAACAGTAGAACCTCTGACATTTTCGTGTCAAGTGATCAATAACGACGAAGAATCTTTAACTCCTAACCATTTTTTGATAGGGCAGTCTCCGGAAGTAATGTCACCAGGAATATTTGACAACGACGACCTTTTTTATAGAAAACACTGGCGTATTGCACAAAGATTTGCTGATTGTTTTTGGCAAAGATGGTTAAGAGAATATGTTCCCAGTTTGGTGAAAAGATCGAAATGGCATGCAAGTAAACCAAATGTTGGCATTGGCGATTTGGTCATTATAGCGGATGAAACCGCTCCTCGAAATGCTTGGTTGAAAGGAATAATTTCACATGTTTATCCAGGAAAGGACAATAGAGCGCGTGTTGCAGACGTCAAGACAATTAGCGGCACATTCCGAAGACCTATAAGCAAAATTGTATTGTTGAAAGAAAAAGATAAGCTTTAGTGCCCTATTTATTTAATTTTTTTTTTGTGGCCGTGGAGAATGTTCTGGCCGGTATTATTTCAAATATGTATATATTGTTGATAGAAAACATAGTATGTTAAAAAGAATTGAAGGACAGTTGTCAAAATATAATTTAATAGAAAGTCAATCTTTATTTGAGATCAATATAAAATACAATAAAGTGGTTTTGCCGTAACACCCCCCGTAGCTCAACATAGAATTTTTTTTAAAATCTGAAACCGGATTGTCAATTTCCTCAATAAACTGCACATTTTATCTCATTTGACCAACCTTGCAGTTATTATAGTTACCGAGATAGCAATAGTGGCCCATGGCAATTAGAACAACCTTTATATATATATATATATATATATATATATATATATATATATATATATATATATATATATATATATATAGGGTGTGCGGTAAACCTTGTATAGTATTAGAGATAGTGATAGATCAGGTCATGACTGGCCAGAATATCAAAATTTCACCTCAGTAAAAATCTCACCGCTTCTAGAATATCGCATTTTACAATTTCTCAAAAAATTGTAACAACATCTGAAAGCATCACTCATCAATAATCTTCAGCAGCAAAGATATTTTAATTAATATTAATTTGTAGACAAGGCACTCATAAATCCAAGGTAGCGAATTTCCAGGAATTAAAAAATTGGGCATTATCTCAAAAGCGGTGATATTTTTACTGATGTTAAATTCTGATATTCTGACTAGTCATTACCTGATCTTATACCAGTTCTAATATTGTACAAGGTTTACCGGATATCATGTATATATAGACATCAAACAAACCTCAAAATTCGAGGTGTAAAACGGATTCAAAAATCACTCCCGCACCTAATATTTTTGTGGGAAATACGATCAATAATTTCCATTTCATCAACACCTACCGAAGCGATCTGGGATATTCCTAATGAACTGGTACAGGAAGCAAAAATTGTCTTCTGTGGTGCTGCAGCGTCCAACTTCCTAAATAAATCATGTTTGGCCTTGATATCTTCAACGATAACTTCAATTACTAACTCAGCATCTTGAACAGATGCTATAGCGTCATTAGAACAACTAATTTTGGAAAGAGTTTGCTGAATGAAACTTTTTGCTTTATCAGAGTTTTCATTGTGTATTTTTTTGGCTACTCGTTGCAGACTTCTGGAGATCTCGTTTTCGGCCTTTTTCAGAATTTCTGGATTGGAATCTACAAACGTTACATCATTGCTTGCCTGAGCAGCAACCTGAAGTCAAAAGAATTTATTTATTTAAAACATACAATTCACATAAAGTAAAAAATCTTATTCATTTGATAATTTATTTATTTAATTTTCCTCATATGTTACAAGTATTATTTTAAAAGTAATATTGATTAAGATGTACAGTAATATGACTACTTATTTCTTTTACTTGTAACTTTGATAAATTTGAAAACAAGAGGTAGGAAGAAAAACCGAAACTAGTATACCTAACTGTTTTTCGTATTATAAAATAATATTTTGAAAATTGCATGTTGCTTGAGTGACAAAATACGCTTTACCCATAGACTAAAAAGACGAAACTGGTTGAAGGTAAGAAACACTCAAATATAATGCCCAAGATTCAACCATGCGCTGAGTGTATACCGTTGATATTATTTTCTTAAATCTAACATGTAAATCTATCCTTTATTTGGTTTTATTGTTTTGGTGAAATATTCATAAGATGAAGTCATAAAAGTTTCAAAAATAAGCTGCAGAATACTTCCTTTGAGTTCCTTTTCTTCTTTCTTAACCTAACCTACACATTTTAAATCTTACCTGTGCAATACCTGAACCCAGGTCTCCACCAATCACAATTATTTTTTGAATACTATTTATTTTTGTGGAAAGACTTAAAAAACGTTTCGTTATCATGAACGACATTTTTTCAAAACTTGTATGTTGTACTGAATTAAATCAGAAACTATCTTTTGATATATTTAAAGAATGTGTTTAAGTTCAAGACTTCTAAATGATAAATAGATTAAAAATAAAGATTGCTTCTATTTTTCAAGAGAACGAATTAATGAGCCAAGTTTAATCATCAGAAAATAAAATTATCATCAGCAAATTAAATTGCTTCTATTTTTCAAGAGAACGAATTAATGATCGAAGTTTAATCATCAGCAAATAAAATTGCTTATCAAACTTATCACATTTTGGTTATGGTTTTAAGCTAATTGTTGATATTAGCAAAATTGCTAAATGTAATGAATTTTACATCAATTCACAGTAGAATCTTATATTAGTCTCATAGATGATTTTTACAAGACTGAAATGTTAATAATTCGATAAAATATTGAATTTTCACTAATTGAAATAAATAATCGTATGATGCGTTTCGGTAGGTATGCTGTACCATCTTCAGATCCAAACAGCTACTGTGTGTATCTGTCGATGGTACAGAATTGCTGAAAAGCATATATTATTTTTATTTATTACGATGTTTATTAATTTTCATAAAATATTGTCATTCTCAGTTCAGACCAGGGGCAAGCACCTAATATTGTTACAGTTAATTTGTCACATATAAATCTAGTAAATATTGTATTTCATATGCAATTCGGAAAACGAAAAGCCACGTTTTTAATTCCTCCCCAAAATATATGAGGGACAGGTGGGTTGCTTAAGTTATAGGGATTAACTCCTTCATCCAAGTCATATGATACATTCGTATGTATGAGAATAGATAAGATCAAATAATTTGCGGGATTGAGAGGATGAAAATTAGTCTAGCAATCGCCTTTGTAGGTTTGCAAGCAGTGATTTAGCTATGTCATGAGCAAACCTCTGAAAAAAATTCATGGCAGACCAGTTGACCCCGGAGTTTGAAGCAGAAACCTACCCAAATGCTAGTCAATAAGTTAAGCGTAAACATTCCATCATTTCCATCTCAGTTGTGAGATTCTGTGAAAATAAAAATACGAAACTAAAACAACATTTTTTAAAATTCTTAGCCACTTCATAAATTATATAGATAACAAAGAATATCATCGATAAACACATCCACTATCCAAAATCAGCTGTATTTATAGAAACCTTCGCCAGTTTTTCTTCCCAGCTTTCCTTCATTAACCAAATTCTCAATAAGTTTAGATTTTTCAAGCAGTGAACTGTCGGGGAACTTTTGAAGCCATACTTCCATAATAGACATTGCAGTGTCTATACCTTCATAATCGAAAAGCTCAAATGGTCCCATTGGATACCCTGCTCCCAATTTCATTGCAATATCCACATCTTCGACAGAAGCATCACCTGAAATGGAACAATCATTCAATTTAATAATGTTCTGATGTACTTCTGTAAATAAATTATATATTATCGAAAAATGTATTCTTAGAAGCAAAAAATATTTTTGATATTCCATAGCTATATAAATTATCCATGAATTGAATTTTCAATTTCATTAAGAGATATTTTTTTGTGAATAATAAAAAATAGTAAAAATTGTGACCGACATTAATTTCTCCATAACTTGCCGTAAGTAGTAAAATAAATCAATAAAAACAATATGAAAATTTTTTATTACCTCAGAATGTGAATTATTATCTCAAAATACCTCTGTATTAAAGAGAATTATTCTACCAGAATTTTGACATACAATGGACTTGGAAGTATGAATATTATAGAACTATTCTCCATATCTGACATTCAGCATTAAAAAATTTTTTATATTTCTCTTCGAGACAAAGAAAATGATTTTCCATAATAAAATTTCACTGCACGAATTATAACTTTATACATTATTATTATTATTACAAAAGTTGAGAGTTAAGGTTAACCTATAAACTCAAAAATATAAGCATAAAATTGAAACTAAGAAAGAATTCGAGAAGTGTTACAAACATATAAACTGAGTAACAAATCAAATGAGCTGAAATTGAAATTAAATTTACTTTATTTAAATTTATTAACGATGAAGTTCAGACCATCTATCCAGAGAGTTCTTGAAGGAATTCACCGTTTGCGATAACACAATCTCAGAGGGAAGCCGATTCCAGATTTCGAAGACTCTGTTGGGGAGAAAGTTGCTCCTCACTGTTGTCCTGAAGTTCTCTTTGGCCAGCTTGTAGCAGTGTCCTCTCAATGCCCGATTCTGATTGAGTGGAAAGAGGTACGCCATGTCTGCACCGAAGAGAGAGTGAAGCGCTCTATATGTGATTATCAAGTCACCTCTCAATCTGCGTTCCGAAAAAGAAGGCAACTGAAACAACCGCAGCCTAGTCTGATAGTCCGGACGAATTCTGCCAAACGGAATACGTGTGCTCCACCGCTGCACGGATTCTAGGAGTTCCTGATCTCTGTTCAGATTTGCCCACCATACTGGGCCCGCATACTCAAGAATAGGTCGCACGTAAGTTGTGTAGAGGGTCCTGCATGTGGCAATATCATATCCAGCGAAAGTTTTGGATAGTAGATAAGTAATTTTTTTTGCCCTGGATACAGCCATTGAAATGTGGGTAGACCAATTTAAGTTCTCAGTGACTGTAACACCCAGGTCACAATGTTGCGAGACACTATAGCCATCCTCTGCTGGTCGATGAAGTAAGCAATCTTAGGATTTCCCTTACCAATATGAAGCACACAACACTTATCGATATTGAGAGGCAACAACCACTCCTCGCACCACTTGGATAAATTATCAAGGTCATTTTGGAGGTGTCCTGTATTGACTAGTGGACAGTTACTGAGTTTCGTGTCATCCGCGAACATTGCACAGCTGGATTTAAAAATACGTGGGAGCTCAGAAGTGTACAACAAAAACAAGATGGGACCCAGTACCGAGCCCTGGGGAACACCACTACCGACCCTTATATCGAAAGAGGAGAAACAGTCACCGACCCTAACTCGAAACGTACGGAATGACAAAAATGATTTAATCCAAGAAAGCAGATGACCTCTCACTCCCAGGAACTCAAGTTTCCACAGGAGTTGGCGATGGGGAACACGATCAAACGCTCGTGGAAAATCGAGGTACACAACATCTACCGGAGTGCCAGAATCAACACATCTAGTCCAATCGTCAACACAGGAGAGAAGATTTGTGATGGTGGACCTACCTGGAAGAAACCTATGTTGCTCTTTCGGAATTAAGTTATTTTGATACGCAAACTCTAACAGTTTATCACTAATAATTCTCTCTTGTAGCTTGCAAACATTTGATGTCAAGCTTACTGGTCTGTAGTTACTAGCAGACAGCTTATCGCCTTTCTTGAAAATGATTATGAAAAATATTTCTAGAGTACCTGCATACATAACCTCAAATTCTATCACAGCCTAGAACCTAATACATTATGAAATAGACTCTACATTGGTATATAGAGAGGTAATATTCTGTAAAACAATTAGAATGATAATTTATATGAAAAAATATAAAATAGTAACAAAAACTATTGGCCAAAATATGGTTTAATCGTCTAGAGATAGCCACCTTTGTGATTGAAGCTACAACTAAATATAATTGCAGACACCAACAAAATTTCAAATACAAGAAAATTATTATTTTTCCATTTTGAAAGGCCATTTAGACAACTTTCTCACATTCCTATTTCTTGCAGTTATTTTGTCAAAAATAATTAACATTGTTTAGCGTCTATCGTAAAAAATTGTTTTCAGTGTGGATGTAAAAATACTTTAAGTGGAAAATGACCTCTATCGACCATTTTCAATGCTTCTATGCTATAAGGGATCAATAGCCTATTCACAATAAATCCAGGAGTGTCTTTGCATTTAATACAAGTTTTGTTGATAGATTCTCCCCAGTTAAATAAAGCGTTAAATGTTTCTTCAGAAGTAGCTTCTGTTCTGATAACTTCCAACAATTTCATCACTGGGACTGGACTGAAGAAATGTAATCCTCCAAATCTATCTTGTCGGTTTGTAACCTAAAACAACAGTTTCAATGAGAAATAATAACAATGGAATGCATAGGTTAAATAATACTTTATACACTCAGCGCCAATTAACAAAAAATATGAATTACAAATTAAATACTTGTATCAGGTTTTTACTGCATTACTTTAGTTAGATATTACTGACTAGTATATAATTAAAAAAACTCTATCGCAGCGAGTTGCATTAGAAGAGCAGGTTTTGATAACGTATCCAGTTTAAAAAATATATTCAATAAATTGTGATTTTTTTTCCTGGGGAGTCAACCCCCCAACCAATTCGCATTAAAACCTATCCCATTCAAAATATCATACGAAACTATCTACTCACAAACTTTCGATCCTATTGCTCCAAAAATACGCTCTTTATCATGTAAACAAGATTCATTCCTTCCCCCAGGGGGTCAACCCCCTACCAATCCGAAAAAAAAACTAATCCCATCCAAGATATCATGCGAAACTACCTATTTACAAACTTTCAACCCTATTGCTTCAAAATTGCGCCCGTTATCGTGTAAACAAGATTTATTTTGCCCCCAGGGGGGGGGTCAACCCCCCAACCAATTCGAACCAAAAACAATCCCATCCAAGATATCACATTTGCCATCTTCAGGTAGCTTTTCTTGGTCGAGTGACCATCCAGCTACTCGTGAATACACTGAACTCAGTGAATTCCCTCCGACCAAGAAGAACTACCTGAAGATGGCAAATGTGATTTTGCCGAAACGTCGAGCAGACTTCAACGAAGACGAAGCCCATACGCGGATACAAACCCGGAAAACCAGACAACCAGATTATCTCCGCGAGAACCAGAAAATCAACATATATATATATATATATATATATATATATATATATATATATATATATATATATATATATATATATATATATATATATATATATATATATATATACAAGTAGAGCAGTATTATCGGTATAGCCCGCCTATATAGAAGCAGCCGTTGACACGTGTTTCGGACTCTTTGGTCCTCATCAGAACGGCGTAGCCAAGCATTGGATTGACAACTTGGAGATGAAAATAGCACAACAAACGAAATCCCCTGCTACGGAAGACAATCACACATTTGTGGCTTATTGTTTG
>JARQZK010001498.1:235000-305000 GCA_030704885.1 Cynegetis impunctata | reverse complement strand
ATGAAATTTTGTGTGCATATCAGTTTGCTCTGAGAATCCGACAAAATCTATTTTTCATCCCCCTAAATGTTAAGGGAGGTCCACCCCTTAATTTTTTATTTATATTTTTCAGACAAAATTTTCTGTTCTATTTTTTTTAATGATACAACATTCAAAAATACATCCAACCCTAAATTTTTGTTTCAATAAAAAAAGGTTTAAATTTAATTGACAAACTTGTTAAGCAAACTAAAAAAATTTGCATTTAATTTCAAATGTTTATTTAATTCTGTATTTACCATTGGTAATCCGAGTGAAAGTCCAAATAACCTTGGATAAATAAGTCAACAATAAATGTATTCAATAAGAAATATTTTTCCTACTTTTCATTTCACTGGAACCAAGAAATTTTAATATTTAAAAGGGGGGAGGGCTATCTGACACTATTGTTATTTTTAAATGATTGTTGCTTTATTCAAAAAAGTGCACCTTGCTATAAATTATGGAAAATAATTTCAGTTAAATGGTCACTGCGGCTAACTTGTCAGTAGCCCATCCTTCTCACGCAATTTTGGAGTACAGGGTGTCCCATTTTGGGTACATTTGAATGGTATCTCCGTTATTTTTGAAGATAAGAGGGTTGCGGTTTTCGCGACACTGTGCTACTTTTTCGTAAAACTGAAGATGCCGTCAACAGAATTTTAATAGCCCTTTTAGTTGTTAAGATACAGGGCATTTTTGAAAATGTTGTATTTGGGATCCCCGTCGTATCGCCGTTATCCTTCATCTTATCGAAAAGGTAATAAACATTCTTATAGATTTTTTTTCCGTAGAATGCTGTGGTGTAGATAATTTTTGTTACATATTTACTATTTTCGAGTTATAAAGCAAACTTATGTTTTTTTAAAAGGAATACCCTGTATATTTATAGACTATAAAATTGGTCTGTTTTTTACCTTTTCAAAAATATATGATAGTATAAACTTTTTCTCAGAAACGCGCAAATAAAGGACAATTTTCTGAAATTAAATGCACAATTTAATAGTAGGCTATGGATATTGTTCACGACAAGAAACAAAAATGAATGTCAAACCAATATCATCGGTTTTTGGATTGACTTTTTGTTTATAAAGGTGTTTATTTTCGTTCTTTTGGTATCATTATTTAATTGATATTAATCAATGTCTTCGAATAATGCAGCGTATGGAATTTATGAAAAATATGATATGCTGGTATGTTTTATACAGAGTAATGAAAGTTCTGAAGAAGCTTCGGAATTATATTTTCTAAGGTAAGTAAGCTATAATGGCTATGAAAATCTCTATTATCTTTTTAATTATTTTCTTGTTAGATATCCAGAAAGAAGGCAACCGTTTTTTGAGATATTTGCTCGTTTAAGAGCAAATTTAGTTGAGCACGGATCATTTGTTCACAACAATGAGAAGAGAACAGGGAAAGAAAAGATAGATACTTTGGGATATATAGAAGCAATACCTTTGTCCTTATAGAAAAATTGAGAAGGAAATTGGTGTGCCAAAAACTGACAGCATTGCAGAACTTCGAGAGGCAATTCATTCAGCCTTTCGAAATCTGCGAATGAGAACAACGGTTCTTTTAAACGCTATTCAAAGAATTGCAAAGATGTGCCAATTTTGCATCAGAAAAAGGGAGCGTCAATTTGAAAATCAGCTTCAATTTTTTTTTTAATAATGTCATTTATTTGTGTTTGTAATATTGTTACCTTACGCTACAAAACTGTTGACTCAAACTTACTGTTAGAAAAAAGATCTATAGGCGTCCGAAATTAAGATCGTAGCGCCGGGACGGCTAATATCGGTACTAGAGCATGGGAGATTAGCTGTTTGTTTACATTGGTTGTAATGGTATTTACGTTCATTTCGTTTTGAGTTTTCGAACATTTATCGTCGTAATTTGTATTTTTTTTGGACTTTGTATTTTCCTGTGATATATTGTGTTTGGATTGAGGACAATTTTATCTCTGTTTAACAGTAGATAACCTACCTACATCAAGTTGAAATTTACACTGAGTTTTTATCATTGAACATGAAAATCAATAATAAAATAAAGTAGAGGACGAATAAATTAATTGGTTGAAGGAACTATGTATACCTCATGAAAAGGCTGTATGATAGAACACCTATTTAATTAAAAAATAAAAAAACTTTCAAAAGTTTCAAGAAAACATCTCTGACATGTCTACTTTCATTACGAACTGAAGAATTTTTGAGTATAATGGACAAAACTAAGTACTTACCAGCTAAACTGAAAGAAACAACATGAAATAAAAGAAGAATTAATATGAATACTCTGCTTGAATGGTTTGAACGTAATAAGTTATTATATTTTTTGAATTTTCCTGATGTATAACAGCTATTCTTAAAGTACGGTGGACTTCTGAAAGTCTGTTTTTTTTGATAGAATCTCTGTTTTCCTGATTATATAATTGAATATTTTAGTTTTTATCTAGCTATAGAGTCCAGATTTATTTCATATTCTTGATGTTATGATAAACTGTTATTTTGGTTGTGCAAATAAACATCATTTGTTATTATTATTTTAATAGTATCTCTGGTTGTTACATGAAAGAAAATACAATAATCTAGAACCTCTGGATGATGGTCCAGGTTCAGATTCCGATAAAAGTGGAAAATTTTTCGTTAGAATAGCATTGGACTTCAAAAACTCTACGTTTTCGGTTAGCTGAAAATTGCACATCATTAGTTGGTATAATTCTATATGGAAAAATCCACAAACTTACTGCAGGGAAAATAATTATTCTCATTAAACTGTAAAGAACAACTCTCTTATTATTATTATTACAAAAAAAAAGTTGAGAGTTAAGGTTAACCTATAAACTCAAAAATATAAACATAAAATTGAAACTAAGAAAGAATTCAAGAAGTGTTACAAACATATAAACTGAATAACAAATCAAATGAGCTGAAATCGAAACTAAATTTACTTTATTTAAATTCATTAACGATGAAGTTCAGACCATCTATCCAGAGACTTCTTTAAGGAATTCACCGTTTGCGATAACACAATCTCAGAGGGAAGCCGATTCCAGATTTCGAAGACTCCTCACTGTTGTCTTGAAGTTCTCTTTGGCCAGCTTGTAGCAGTGTCCTCTCAATGCCCGATTCTGGTTGAGTGGAAAGAGGTACGCCATGTCTGCACCGAAGAGAGAGTGAAGCGCTCTATATGTGATTATCAAGTCACCTCTCAATCTGCGTTCCGAAAAAGAAGGCAACTGAAACAACCGCAGCCTAGTCTGATAGTCCTGGCGAATTCTGCCAAACGGAATACGTGTGCTCCACCGCTGCACGGATTCTAAGAGTTCCTGATCTCTGATCAGATTTGCCCACCATACTGGGCCCGCATACTCAAGAATAGGTCGCACGTAGGTTGTGTAGAGGGTCCTGCATGTGGCAATATCACATCCAGCGAAAGTTTTGGATAGTAGATAGGTAAATTTTTTTGCCCTGGATACAGCAATTGAAATGTGGGTAGACCAATTTAGGTTCTCAGTGACTGTAACACCCAGGTCACAATGTTGCGAGACGCTAGCCAGCCTCTGCTGGTCGATGAAGTAAGCAAAGTTAGGATTTCCCTTAACAATATGAAGCACACAACACTTATCGATATTGAGAGGCAACAACCACTCCTCGCACCACTTGGATAAATTATCAAGGTCATTTTGGAGGTGTCGTGTATTGACTAGTGGACAGTTACTGAGCTTAGTGTCATCCGCGAACATTGCACAGCTGGATTTAAAAATACGCGGGAGCTCAGAAGTGTACAACAAAAACAAGATGGGACCCAGTACCGAGCCCTGGGGAACACCACTACGGACCCTTATATCGGAAGAGGAGAAACAGTCCCCGACCCTAACTCGAAACGTACGGAATGATAAAAATGATTTAATCCAAGAAAGCAGATGACCTCTCACTCCCAGGAACTCAAGTTTCCACAGGAGTCGGCGGTGGGGAACACGATCAAACGCTCGTGCAAAATCGAGGTAAACAGCATCTACCGGAGTGCCAGAATCTACACATCTCGTCCAATCGTCAACACAGGAGAGAAGATTTGTGATGGTGGACCTACCTGGAAGAAACCCATGTTGCTCTTTCGGAATTAAGTTATTTTGATACGCAAACTCTAACAGCTTATCACTAATAATTCTCTCTTGTAGCTTGCAGACATTTGATGTCAAGCTTACTGGTCTGTAGTTACTAGCAGACAGCTTATCGCCTTTCTTGAAAATGGGAGTAACAGAAGCTGACAACCAATCTTGAGGGAGAGAGGAAGAGTTGAAAGAATAAGAGAACATGAAAGCTAGTGTCTTAGCTAAGGCTTCAGCGCAGAAATGTAGCAGCTGTGAAGAAATACCATCTCGACCAGGGGCGGAATGCTTATTTATCTTCGAAAGGTAACCCAGAACCAGCTCTTCAGTCATCTCGATGCTTCTTATTTCATCAACAGTACGTGGAAAAGTGGGATCACAAATGAGATTGTCCGGTTCCGATACAAAAGCGGCCGCAAATGTCCCGGCCATCATATCAGCTACCTGGGTAAGTGTCTCGCAAGGCTCTCCAGAGGAGTTACGAATGTTCAGACATTTTTTTTCAATCTTCAAGTTATGAATCCACACCTTTCTTCTATCCATCATTTCCTTGTTTCCCAACTTTGGAATGCAACTTTGAATTGTCCAGCTTTCGGAAAGGTATGTAAGCTATATTCGGTTTTTTTTGCCCAATATAAACAATAGAATACACAACAATAGTGATTCATCTCTTCTGAACGTTTGTAAACGATCCAAAATACAATTAAAACTCAACAACTTCTCATATAAAATACACGTAAACAGATGTAAACAAAGTAATCTGTCTCCCATGCTCTAGTAATATTCGACACCGGTAGGGGGCGTATCGCTTATTATGTTTTCCCTATAGGTATTTTTTAAGTAAAAGATACCTATATGCAAGGTATCCAATTCTTCGTTAGTGATATGTAACTTTATCTTGTTCATTGTTGTTATCCATAGCGTTCTATTGATTTATGCATTTAATTTCAGAAAATTGTCATTTATTTGCGCGTTTCTGAGAAAAAGTTTATACTATCATATATTTTTGAAAAGGTAAAAAAAAGACAAATTTTATGGTCTATAAATATACAGGGTACTCCATTTAAAAAACATAAGTTTGCTTTATAACTCGAAAATAGTAAATATGTAACAAAAATTATCTACACCACTACATTCTACGAAAAAAAACCTATAAGAATGTTATATTACCTTTCCGATAAGATGAAGGATAGCGGCAAAATGCAACATTTTCAAAAATGCCCTGTATCTTAAAAACTAAAACGGCTATTAAAATTCTGTTGACGGCATCTTCAGTTTTACGAAAAAGTAGCACAGTGTCGCGAAAACCGCAACCCTCTATCTTCAAAAATAACGGAGATACCATTCAAAAGTACCCAAAATGGGACACCCTGTACATGTCTGTAAAAGATTGATAGTTTAATGGCTGGTGTGACATGTCGCTTTTTCCTGCTGAAACTAAAGCTCGTCCAAGTCGTAATCGTCTAACAGCGGTCACAAAAAATTAGTTCATTTTGAAAGAAATAGGGGCCAGTGATGCCACCACTATAACACCCATAAATAATCGGAGGATATACTTTCTCAAAAAATCATTTGGAAAAATTCAACGTTGTACTTTTAATAGCAACTTCAAAATAAAATCATCAGAAACATTAGTTAGTATTGAAAAGAAAAAGAATGTCCACATGAATTTTTAATGAACACTTTTAAAAAAAAAATACTGAGACATTATTAATGGGATAGGTGTGATTTATTTTTAGTAATGATATGAATAATTAATTTCTTCACTTCTTACCAAATTTAAACAGCAATGGATATTTCTTGATATTTTCAGTTAAATTTGGGATTTTAAAAAATTTTATCAATAAATTTAAAAGTATAGTATAAATATATAATTCAAAAAATACTCATTATAACAAGCAAGTCAGTTCATTAACAGCATATCATTAAAATAATGATTCTTACTATTAATATTTATAAAAACCTTCCCCAGTTTTACGTCCTAGTTTACCCTCACTGACAAATTTTTCCAAAGTTTTCGACGGCTTGAACAATGGATCTTCAGGGAATTTTTCGTGCCAACCATCTAAAATGAATTTTGTAGTATCATGTCCCACATAATCCGCAAGTTCTAAGGGACCCATAGGATAACCGGCCCCCAATTTCATTGCCAAATCAATATCTTCAGCTGAAGCATCACCTATAAAATATTAAATATACATATATTCTTCTTCTTTGCAATTCAATCAGATGGATAAAAAAACTATATGAATGTTGATATATAAACAGTTGATATATGTAACCATTTTATTGCTGATACCCTAAATGATGAATCCTGCCCTGATGAGGTTAAACAGGTGGATTCTATTTACCTGGATTTTGCTAAGGCTTTTGATTCTGTCAACCACAATATTCTTGTTTATAAATGATCTAAGTACGGACTGAGTGGGGGCACCCTAAAATGGATATTATCATATCTTACTAAACGGGAACTTCAAGTACGTATTAAGGGAAATCTATCTGATCCATTTATTGCAACTTCTGGGGTGCCTCAGGGTTCGCACCTAGGCCCATTGTTGTTTATCCTATTCATAAATGATTTATGCGACTCTCTCAAGTTTCGTGTTGTATCAATCTTTGCCGATGACATAAAAATTTTCAACAGAGTTAGGTGCTTCTATGACCAGATTAAGTTGCAGAAAGATCTGGTCCTTATTTACAAGTGGTCTTGTACAAACCAAATAAAATTGAACTGTACCAAATGTAAAGTTTTACCTATTACTAGAAGTAGAAATAAGAAACTAAAATTCAATTATTCCATTAATGGTGAAATACTGGATAATGTTTGTAATATTAAGGATCTAGGTGTTATTCACTAAAGTAATTTTGAATTTGACCTCCACCTAAATGCCACTGTTTCTAAGGCCCACAGGTCTTTAGGTTTTATTATTAGGTCTACAAAAGAGTTTAAATCCAACGAATCTATAATTCATCTATACAAAACGCTAGTCAGACCCATTATGCTTTATGGTTCAATTATATGGTCTCCATCCAAGTTAACGCACATTCCGATTTTAGAGTCAATTCCACATAAATTTTTCAGATTCCTTGCATCTAAAATGGGTAATAGATTTTCTTATAAAGAACACGAATACACTCAATTTGCGTTATCCGTTAATTTGGAATCTATCAAATCCCTCCATATCTATCATATTTATTTTGTTAAAAAAGCATAAATGGGTCTTGTAAACTGTGAATGTCTTCTTGGGATGTTGACTGAAAGGGAGGTCCCTTATGAGCTAAGGCACATCAGACCTCTTCTAGAGCATGGAACTCATCGGAATTATATTTATAACTCTACCATTTTTAGGTTAAGAAGAAAGTGGAACAAAATTGTTATGCCCACAGTTGTGCTACGTACTGATAACTTGAAAATACTCAAACGGGAACTCAAACTTATTGTTAATCGTTATTTCTAATGAGAGTCTATTTTGCCTACTAAAATTGTATATTGTTATATTCATATAATTATCTTATATAGCTATTATAAACTATTGGCTATACTATCAACAAGTTTGTTATTACCAAATTACTCTTATTTTGTATAATTTGTATAATTTTGTATAAAAAAGGATCTTTGATGTAATCATTGATCCGTTAACTTTTCAAATAAAATAAAATAATATTATGCTAAATATTATAAAGTATATAATTACTGAGGAATCAGATTGGAAAAAAGTAGAGGAAAAAATGAACTTTCAACTACAAGAAATATCAGATTGGCTTGCTTTAAATAAATTGTCGTTGAATATTGATAAAACTGTATTTGTAACTTTTGGAAATTATTGTGATAGTGTACCTGAAAGATTGCACGTTAAAATAAGTAATCAAATCAAGAAGTTAAGAGAGTTGAAAGTTTTAAATATCTGGGTCTAATAGTAGACTATAGGTTGAGTTGGAATTTGCATGTTAACTATATATTAAACAAAACAAAATATTTGGTTTTTATATTTTTTAAGTTATCAAAAATAATGCAACATAAGACGTTAATGATAGTCTATTACGCTTTATTTAATAGTGTGCTCAACTATGGTATAATAGCTTGGGGTGGAGCTTATTCCACGCAAATCTCTTTGCTGCAAAGAAGGCAGAATAGAATTTTAAAAATAACCAACAAAAAAACTTCATATATGAAAATCAACCTTGCACAATAGAACAACAATTTTCACTTGAATCTCTACTATATCATTATGTAACTTTATCAGAATTATGTTCAAAATCAACAAGTGCAACTAGAATAAATCTATACAATTTCCAAAAACAACATTAAAAATAAGTAAAAAAAGATCTTATATCAAAGCTATCCTAGTCTTTAATGCATTACCTAATGAACTAAAAAATATTGAAAATAAAATTAAAAGAAAAAAGCAGCTAAAAGAATATATTAGACGTAATAATATTTAATTGTGCATCAGGTGACAACTGTGATACAAACTAAAGAAGATTTTTAGAAAATATTTAAAGCCTAGTTTTTTAAGTTACTTAGAGTTAATTATATTATTTTCTAGTTTAGTTTTAATTACCGGCCTCACACACAGGTAACTTTGATTACCTCTGTGAGGATATACTATTTATATTAGTGTTTAAGCTATGTATTTTGTATATTTAAAAAAAAAAACTGGTAATAAATACAATACAATACCTCTCTCATACAATCGAATGGCTTCACCAATGTATGGAACCAAAAGCCTGTTCACTACAAATCCAGGGGTATCTTTACACTTGATGCAAGTTTTTCCAATTGATTTCCCCCAGTCCCACATTGCCTTGAAGGTTTCGTCTGAAGTCTGCTCAGTCTTCACAACTTCTAGCAATTTCATCATTGGAACAGGATTGAAGAAATGCAGACCTCCAAATCTGTCTTTACGGTTTGTAACCTGTACGAATGAGACTCATTGAATTTGGAATAAAACTTTTGTGATAATGATAGAACACTTATGTGATTGTGAAAAAAGACTAACCATAACACTTCAATAATATAAATGACAATGAGTACAATATCCACAATATTTCTTACCGAAGCAATCTCTGTAATACTCAAGGAACTGGTATTGGATGCAAAAAGAGTGTTTGGTGGAGCTGCAGCATCTAATGTTTTGAAAAGTTCGTGTTTTAGTTTCATATTCTCAACGACAGCTTCGATTACTAAATCAGCATTTTGTACAGCAGATTTCGTATCAGTTGTTCCTTTAATTCTGGCAACGGTTTGCTCAACAAAGCTCTTTGCTTCATCTGGTTTATCTTTGTAAAGCTTCTTGGATATACGTTGCACACTAGCTGCGATGGAGCTGTCCAGTTTCTTGAGTATATCTGCATTAACTTCGACAACGGTGACATTGTTTCCAGCTTGAGCGGCTACCTTAAATAAAATGTTCTCGTTAAATGGGGTCAAATATTCAAGGACTAGGTCCTTCCTTGTACAAGTTATCAGTTCCCATAATTTTATATCCTACTCCTCTTTAGATAAAATGGAAAATCTACGATATTCTAGTGAAATGAAAAGACATCAATCCAAACTTAAGATAAATAAAGCATGAAGCATATTTTCTGGATTAATAGAATGGATAAATGATACCCAACCCAACCGACTGATACAATAGAGGCATAGAACAAAAAATGTACTTAGTAACTTTGAACATCTGTACAAAAACACATAAAATTGCTAAAAAAACCTGGTAATTATTTAGTGTTGTCCAAAAACTCCCAATTTGGATCAAATTTCGGATTCTTACTTACTTTGGCCTGAAAAAGCCGAATATGAACTCAGATTTTGTCGCTTCTTCACATTTTGGCATATTCTCATATATGAATTTCAGCTGAAGTTATGTAGGTCCAATTTCATATGAAACAAGATATTTTAGAAAAAACACAAATCTTCAATGTCAGAAAGTGTACCTATCAAGGTTATTTAATTTATATCTGAAAGATAAGCAAAAATGTTGATCATTTGAATTAAACACGTCATAAAAATTCATAATTTCTAAAAAATCCAACTTACTTGTGCAATACCTGAGCCCATAAGGCCACCCCCGATTACAGTAACATTTTGTATGGCATTTCGAGCGGTGGAAGTAGATAAACAACGTTTTACCACACTAAAAGACATTCTTCGCCGAAAATGATTTACCTGGTCTACTGGTAAAGCAAGAATGATATCAATTAAAATCGTTATGAGATAAGGTCACACACTAAACGTGAACAGATTCCAAAGTTCGATATCTAACACTCAAACACAGATAAAAATGATGAATAATTTTCGAGATTCGCATTAAAATACGGTGAAGAACTCATAATGAACTCCAAACTATCAGGGCCGTATTCGGCTCAAATACCTATTCAGGAATTTTACCTCATTTTCGGAGGATTTTTCTATGGACGGATTCCCTTAAACTATTTTTTGCAAAGTGAAATCAATGTATGTTTTTTACATTGAGGGACTTTTGATTGTTTAATTTGAGATATGCATTTGTCATTTACAGCAAATGCTATTACATATCAAATTTTTCATTAGCAGTATAAAGATACTATATATAAGATGGTATTCAAAGGCATATAAGGTAACACATGTATATACAATCCATTCAAGAGAAATCTACAAGTATTTTACATATTGAAATATAATTGTTGTTTAAAATGATTGTCCTTTCTGAAATACTTGGTTTATTTCAAATATGTATCGTATAATTTATCCATAAATTTGATCTGCAAGATTATTATTTCAGTGTGGAGTAGGAATCTTGTCCACTTATGATTGAAGATAAACAAAGCTTGACTAAAACTCTGAAGCAAACATTATTTAAGTGTTTCATAAATGATCTTCAATTATGAGGCAAAATTGAAGCTATGATATTTATAAAGGGATTAACATATAGATACAGTTTATATAACAGAAAACTATTGAAAAAACAAAATGGGTGTTACAAGAATTATTTATTCATATCACCTTTTTCAATTATTTCTTTATTACGATATTAATATAGTTGTATTTCAATTAACCGTAGATAAGGTATTTCACAATTTCAGCGATGTTCTATAACATGGTTTTAATATCCGACTATTCAGTTATTTCCTGAGTATATAATGCACTTTTTGATGAATGTATTGTTCATAACCATTGCATATTCAAATTTTCAATTCTCCATAAAATGAAGGAATTCACTGTCCCTTTTCTGTTAATGGAAAACTAATTTGATCCATCAAATCATCAATTTTTGCCTGTAAAACGTCTAATATGTCTGCAGAAATAAAGAGATGATTTTCATCTAAATCTTGAATGATGAATTTTCTTCCCAATTTCATAGTGTCGTCTAAGTGCAACAGAAACTGCTTCATTGCTCCATCGCTAAAATATTTAGAGATGAATATTTTGTTTAAATTGTCTTTGTCAATTTAATTACCATGTAACTAAAACGCCTTTCATAACATTAACCATTTTTTTAAAATTATGCTTCTCTTTTCAATAAAAAAATAAACTGATATTCTTAATTATGATAAAGTTTGAGTGATTGTAATTTAACAGAATTCAACCACAGTTAACTTCTGGTTCTGGAGAAGAGAATAAATTAAAATTTATTCAGTGCAAGTTGAAAAAGCATAGAAATGATTCATAGAAATTTATCTTCCTAAAACATGTCTTTCCAAGTAATCAGTTCAGCCAGCAGACATTTAATAGTCTTTGATGTTTCAATTGAAATATAAATTAATATACACTATGAATTAAAGAAGATATTAATGGAAAAATGATTATTTAAATTAAATTTATTATAACTATATCTCACAATAAAAAAGAAATATTAAAACTAGTCAATCTGCACAACACCACCAGCTTTTTCAATGGATTCTTTCAGTTTGTCCGCTTCATCTTTGGTAATATCAGCTTTGACAACAGCCGGGGAGCTTTCTACAAATTTTTTAGCCTGAACAAGGTTCATACCTTCCATTAAACTTTTAATTTCTTTTATTAGCGCAACTTTCTGTTTCTCATCAAACTTCATCAGTTTCACTGTGAAATTTGTCTTTATTTTCACTGGTTCTGCATCCTCTTCCTCCACAGGAAGTGCTACAGCACCTGCCATAGGGAAAGCGCTAATATCGGAAAGATTTAAACGTGTTTTAAGTAGATCACTTAATTCACTAACTTCGATAAGGTTCAACTTTGATATATCATTGAATAACTTTTCTATTTTATCAGAAACAGGTTTATTTTCATTAGATGGTGGTGGAACAGTTAGATTTTCAATTGGAGGTTGTGTGCTTGTGTTTGCAGAAGCCATAGCAACATTCTCTCCTAAATATCTGGGGGATACAAAACTGAAATAAAGGATTATAAATGAGACAATAAAGAAACTTGTTGTGTATACTATACCTCAGAGATGGAGCCCTCCTTGCAGTATATTGTAAACATATTCTTATAGACTGCATTTTCAATTCCAAATATTTTCGACTGTAAATGCACCCAATCGAACCTAAATATAGGTTATGTAAGCAAAACAAGAAAACGGCAAGATATTGAATTTCTATGACAAAAGCATATGGTTCGATGCACGATACACACACAGGTTCAATGTATCAGGACTTCTATTTTAGAATGCGTTACCCAGATTATGTTTGAAAACATTTATCATGTTTAATTTCTACTGAAATGTGTTGAAATTACTCCTTCATGCCATTTTTAAAAATACTTTCCAAAGAAAGAAATTTTTATTATTATAAAAAATTATCAAAATAACAGCAATTTTTTTCGGCAAAATATAATTATTGAAAAAATTATTAAATTAGCTGTCCTACCCTATCAATATGCTATCGTGAAATAGAAATTTTGATTTTCACAAATTTTAGTTTATTTTGTTTGTAATTAGCAAAAAGAATACGAATTTGACTTCAACAAGAGCTTCAATGCACTTGAAATATAAATTAATTTAGATTCGTCCAAGAGTTGAAAAATTTAAACTAGAAATAACAAAGAATTGCCATTGCACTCAGATACAAAATTACTGAGGTTAAAACCAGTTTTAATGTAAACCTGAAATAAAAAATAAACACTTAAAATCCATTTGTTCAGTTTCTTATTTTAATTGATTTAATACATAGTCTATAGATATATAAAGAGAAAAACTTTCACTGTACATATAAGCATGCACTATTTTTTTCGAGAAAATCTATAATACCTATTGGCATATAAAACGAATACTCAAAAGCTGTCATCACTATCTTCATGTAAGTTAACATAGTTATTTCTTTCTGGCTGTTGCCCAAATGGACTCTCCGATTGATAAACGTTAGGTGAACTAGGGGAATCATTCTCTGCCCCAGTCCTAGTCCTCACTGGTGGATCAAACGCAGCCTTAATTTGATTACTTGCTCCTTTGGGATCCAAATCGGTAGCCCAACTGAAGTACATCAGGGCAAGGTCAGTGTTACCCAACTTCTTGTGTACTTTGCCAATGAGATAATATACCAATGATTCTTTTGGAACAATCTGTTTCAGTTCTTCCAATTCTTTAAGAGCCTCAGAATGTCTTCCTAAAGCGAAATAAATAGAACCCCGGTGGAATTTACATAAGGGGCTCCTAGGGTTATTATGTACAGCGATATTTAGAGTATTCAAAGCCTTCTCAGATTCTTTTAAAGCATGTTGCACAATTCCTATATGACACAATATTATAGAACTTTTCGGATTTATAGTTAAAGCTCTTGAGAAATTCATTTCGGCTAAGTGAAACCGTTCTTGTTTTGAGTATATTGTTCCAATACCGAACCAGGCATTGTAATGTCTAGCATCTAATCTTATAGCATTTCGAAAACAGCTCATCGCTTTATCCAATTCCTCTGTAGTTATGTACTCGTGTCCTAATAGAGTATACGCGTAAGTGAAATTTGGATCGACCTGCACAGCTCTTTGAAAAAATTTTATAGCGGAATCATGCTCTTTATGCAGAGACATACAATTTCCAGAAACACACCAAGTTACAGGCGAATGTTCATTCGAACGAGTCAGATCTTGAGCTAAAGCAGAGAGTTGGACTTCTTTCTGAAGATGCCAGAGACATGTAGAGTATATGTCCATGTAATCCAGTAGGTGAGGTTGTCGAATATGAACTTCATTGAAATATTTTATACATTTTTCATAATCGGCTAGTTCAAAATAAGCCAATCCTAACTGACATTGCACCCATGATGTACTAAATTGATTTTTCGATAATGTAGACAGTGTTTCAACTGATTGTTTACAGCGAAATGTACTAAGCTCCAAAAGTGCTTGTCCCATCGTTCGTAAAAGCATCATCAATCCTTCTGCGCTTTGTTTCTGTATTAAAGCAGCTTTCTGAACACAATTTTCACTTTTTTCTGTTTCAGTTTTTATTTCAGAAGTTATTGTTTCACTTTTTTCTTTTTCAATCTTATTCATATTCCTGTTATTTATTTCATGAAAATTATTTTTATTTAAATTATATTTGGGTACCCTTTGTTTAGTTTTCTTAGTTGGCGACTTAGGCGTGACAAATTTATTTCTATTTGGCGAAGTATTGTTTTCTTTAACTGAATAACTATTACTAAAGAGTCTGGAGCTTCTGCGAACGTTTTGGGAAGTTTGCAATGTTGGAGTTTTCGTCATGGACATTGTGATGCATTGATTTTTGGTATTCTGTAATATCGATTCTTTTCTAGCGAGAAGGTTATCCTGAGATTTCAATCGTTTAGGGAAAGACTGATTGCAGTTGTTAGATTCAGTTAAAGTTTGTTGGGATGAAATTTTTGGAGTATTGTTCATTTCTGGACTTGAATCAACAAGAAATCCAAAGCTAGGACTTAAGGGACTTGCAGTCTCCATTTTGAAACGAAAAGGTTTATGTTTTGTAGCAGGAATAGGAGCAAAACCAGATAAACCCAATGGATTAGCAAGTGGACTCTCATCTGGGGTACATACTGAGGATGTTATGGTATTATACATATTAAATCTTGCGAGTAATTGTTGAGGAGTTTTAATAACATAACCTACAAATTCTTTAGGCGTTCCTTCTTGACTCTCAGTTGTATTATCAGGAATTATAGCAGTTTCTATGTTATTTAAGTTATGTCCATGGCACATCGATAAATTCTCTAAACTATTAATTTGAAAAGCAGTCTGTGCATTTGGTTTATCTCCTATTTTACAGAGTTCCTCAAAACTTGACCATAAGAATGGATTCAGTTTCAAAGCAATTTTCCAATATTCTATAGCTTTGATTTTCCTTTCAGTCTTAGCAGCTATCTTTCCAAGTAGCAACAATACAAATGAAGCTTGATCTCCATATTCGTAAACTAATTCATCAGTATTATTCCCTTTGGTGTTGTCCTTTAATGAAGCTTCTGCTTCAGCATACTTTCCAAGTTCATATGCACAAATTCCTAATAAGTATCTACATTGTGAAGAGAGATTTGGCTTTGATTTTAAGGTAAAATAAGCTTGGTTCTTTTGACTATTTCTATAGTAGCATGTAGCTAGAAGAAATAAAGTTTCATTGGTGTCTATTTCTGCATAAAGGCGTTCGGCGAGAAATATTGCATCTTTATAATCATAATTGTTCAAACAATGCCAGATTGAGGCTTGTACTGGTTCTTGGATGATCATTTTTTTGTTGTTCTTCTGAAGTTGTCTTCATCTCATGATCACCTCTTTGATATTATATGCACGAAAGTTTTGATGTAGTTATTTTAGCAATGTATCGATTTTACGAATAACACAAATGTTTTCATTCAAATAAAAAATTCGATGACAACTTTGTGATTCTTAAATATTTGGATAATTATACTACCACGGTGTATAAATGACATATACATAATTGACATGTGACTGACACTGACACGGTCGAATAAAATATGAACAAGTCTATACAGATTTCAAGGATTAACCAGTATCACTTTAAGCACTTCTCAGTCTTGATAGATGTTCCATATTCATCTGTTCACCAGAATTTAGAGCTGTTTCTGTAATTTTAAATTAATTTGTCATTATGCTGTTAGAGGATTGCAGTCAAATACTGGAAATACTTTATAAATAGAATAATTTTTTTATTCACAATTTATTAGAACATGAAACAAAACTATCTGACATTGTAATTATTTGTTTTTTGTCACAATGACATACACACCTATGATTGTATAAAATATAATTCAAACTGAAATAGAACAAATTCTAACATATGCAACTGCTAAATATTTCTTTTAGACTGTGTTAATACTAACCATACAGCTGCAAAGGCTTTTGAATTTATTTATTTAATTTAAAGGAATGGATAATGGGAAATATCAGAGCAATCATATATTGAATAAAGTGAAAAGTAATACAAATAATAAATCAATGTAGCATGAATATGATTTTGAATCTAGGATTAACAGCCTTACTTAGTGATTATTTTGATTAAATTATATTTAAGATCTAATTCGATAATTTCAGAATCTTTAAAATTAATTTATTCACCATTATTGTTTTTCAAAGTTAATGCAGGCTCGTTGATTCGTTTTTTATTTTCCCGATTTCATCGTTTTCTTCATTAGTTTGTGTTTCGTTATATTCGGTTTCGTTTTTTGTAGATCCTACCATTTTGTCAATTTCTCCAAATTCACCATTAGGTTCAGTCTGACCTTGGAATAATGTAATATTTTTTTCAGGATATTGCATTTTAGAATAATTACTAGAATTTGTACGTTTAGATTCTTTTTCATCAGCTTCTTCAAATTTTTCATTAGTAAGAGAAGGTTTACTTGAATCGTTTTTGGATTTTTCTGAATGGACTGTATCCCCACCATCAATTTTCACGGGTGTTCTAATTGAGGTGCTCATAGTAGAAACGTAATTAAATTCAGCTTCAGACTTCAGTAGATTTTCATCATCGAGTCGAGGTTTAATTTCGCTAATAGCTGGCTCCTTTTGATAACGTCTTTTGGGAATGTTTAATTGATCTAGAATACCTTCCCAGTCACACAAACAAAAGTTGCTATCCGTACATCTTCCTCCTTGAAATCCATTCCACCAACAGTAGCTTATACAGTTATTATCTGAATAACCTACACAATATTCTGAAACATAAATTAATATTTTTTAATTATCACACTTGCTGATCTAAAATAAATACATTAGTTCAGAGAAATCCTAAATCTTTGTTTTCTTGTAAATCATATAAGATATAAGATACAATATATAAGAAATAATATATAAGACTAGCTGACCCGGCAAACGTTGTTCTGCCATATAAATTATTTTTATCTATTCATCGATCTGCCGATGTATATCTACCTATCTATCTATCTATCTATCTATCTATCTATCTATCTATCTATCTATCTATCTATCTATCTATCTATCTATCTATCTATCTATCTATCTATCTATCTATCTATCTATCTATCTATCTATCTATCTATCTATCTATCTATCTATCTATCTATCTATCTATCTATCTATCTATCTATCTATCTATCTATCTATCTATCTATCTATCTATCTATCTATCTATCTATCTATCTATCTATCTATCTATCTATCTATCTATCTATCTATCTATCTATCTATCTATCTATCTATCTATCTATCTATCTATCTATCTATCTATCTATCTATCTATCTATCTATCTATCTATCTATCTATCTATCTATCTATCTATCTATCTATCTATCTATCTATCTATCTATCTATCTATCTATCTATCTATCTATCTATCTATCTATCTATCTATCTATCTATCTATCTATCTATCTATCTATCTATCTATCTATCTATCTATCTATCTATCTATCTATCTATCTATCTATCTATCTATCTATCTATCTATCTATCTATCTATCTATCTATCTATCTATCTATCTATCTATCTATCTATCTATCTATCTATCTATCTATCTATCTATCTATCCATCTATCTATCTATCTATCTATCTATCTATCTATCTATCTATCTATCTATCTATCTATCTATCTATCTATCTATCTATCTATCTATCTATCTATCTATCTATCTATCTATCTATCTATCATCTATCTATCTATCTATCTATCTATCTATCTATCTATCTATCTATCTATCTATCTATCTATCTATCTATCTATCTATCTATCTATCTATCTATCTATCTATCTATCTATCTATCTATCTATCTATCTATCTATCTATCTATCTATCTATCTATCTATCTATCTATCTATCTATCTATCTATCTATCTATCTATCTATCTATCTATCTATCTATCTATCTATCTATCTATCTATCTATCTATCTATCTATCTATCTATCTATCTATCTATCTATCTATCTATCTAAACCGACTATTGTTATTTTCGATTGCCATCTTGCAGCCCTATTGCGGATCTGTGGATAAAATTTTAAAAAATGAAAAGATGCAAAAATAGGGGTTGATCGTAGAAGGGTAAACAATTGAGAGTAATATGAATTTTTCTATTCTAAGTCATGACAAAATAAAAATGACATAGATTAGAAATAATTTTATATGGTGGTTAAGTATTCTCAAATTTTCTAATTTCCCGCGCAATTTTCTTAATTTTTTCTTTCATAAGAACCTTCTTCTGACAATAAAAACACAACAAAAAAAGAATTAGTGAAATCGGTCCAACCGTTCAAGCGTAATGGCGTGACCAAGGAAAATAAGGATTCATTTTTATATATAGAGATAAAAGATATAAATAATTGGACAATAAATCAAAGTTAGCAGCAATATCAAGAAGGATATTGAAAGTAATTTATTAATGACATAAATTTACATTACCATCAAACCTGTTTTCAGTAGTTTCCAGGATGTCAATAGAACTTGAAGTGCTAAATAACTCAGTTGGATTTGCAGTTTCAGCTAGATTTTTTGATTGTGAATTAGAAATTTCAGTATACACATAACTTATTTTGAAATACACGATGGCAATTATCAAAATGAAAGTAACATTGCTTAACATCATCATAGTTTAATAATGAATAGAACGGTTTTTACTCAAATTCAATTCTGTACGATTCAAAGCGAGTTTAAATAAGTGTAGATTTCTTTGATTTACAAAACATCGAAAAATCTTATGTTCATTTCATTATATATTGCTATGCTAATGACGTGTGCGTTTCTATATTGGTAAACATTGTCAATAAGGAATCCATCATTGTTTACATTGCGAAATTCACGAATAGAAAAAAATTGTTGATTTCTTTTCCATCATATGCGACAATGAAATTTTCTCAATAACAAGGGATTTTTAGCAAAACAAATTTTCCCATTGTTATTGATTGCATTGGCTTAATGGCCTCGCAAACAACTGATATGTGGACAGTAAATTTTTTTTATTATGTGTATATACATATTGGAATATATATATATATATATATATATATATATATATATATATATATATATATATATATATATATATATATATATATATATACCTATATATATATATATATATATATATATATATATATATATATATATATATATATATATATATATATATATATATATATATATATATATATATATATATATATATATATATATTCCAATTTCTTTGTTTCCAGTCAATTTTTTTTTGTAGTATACTCACTAAAGCTACAAATTACTCAAGAAAATATCTGTTTCAGTCTGATAACCAGTGATGAATATTTAAATGGAAATTTGGACAAACAAAACTGCCGTTATTGGAGCGACATCAATCCTCACATTATCACAGAGGGGCATACAAAACATTCTCAAAAATTAAATATTTGGGCAGAAATATTAGGCGATACTATATTTGGTCCTCTGTTCATTGATGAAAATTTTAATGGTGAAATTTATGCGGAAATGTTTGGCAGAGAAAAACAGCCTCCTATAATTCATGAGGTGGAAAATCAAAGGGAAGTCGAATGAAATATTTCCTTAAATTAATATTGGCTACACTTCCAGCTGGACGGTGCACCTCCTCATTATGTACATCCAGTAAGAAAGTGGTTGGATAAGAATTATGCGGAGTGGATTGGTAGGAGATGACCTATTGAATGGCCACCTAGGTCACCAGATCTGACACCACTCGATTTATTTCTGTGGGGTCACTTGAAATCTGTTGTATTCAAAACTCAACCAGGCTCAATAGAAGAACTCAAACTAAGGATATTGCAAGAATGTTGGTCTAATTTACTAAAGACCCACCCAAAGATTCGCGAACAGTTTGAATATCAGCTGTACTTTTGCTTAGAAAAAGACGGAGACCATTTTGAAAAATTCATAAAGTAATTAGTTAGGTCAGTATAGCACTACTTTCATTATCATAATAAATAACAATTCAAACATTCGTGAGGTTATAAGTACAACAATTTTGAGGAAAAAAAATTAATAAAAGATATACCTAACTCATCTACAATTACATAAAAATTTCAAATGGAGCAGGTTGGTTTTTAAAATTTCAGGGGTAGGTACGCTGGGACTGAAGGGGTTAAATATAATACAACAGCAAATACCCCAAAAATTGTCTTTCGCCAAATTTTTATAGTATCATAAGTTAAAGATATATTGAGTGCTGCTCTTTCAAATTGAAACCCTGTATGTTAAATTAATTCCAAAATATTACCTCTTCAGTTTGGGATGGCACAAGGATGCATATTGTGACCAACCATTTTCATTATCTTCATAAATGATCTGTGTGAAATAGTGAGTAGCTGGAAGCTAGTCTAAATGTTTGTCGGCTGAACTGCGTTCGAGCCACAAAAAGTGCTTTTCTCCGAATAAAATATGCGATTTTTTCCGCAAACGGTGTTCAAACGATATAATCAAGATGATATTTGTAAAAAGGATCACATGTAAAAAAACGTAAAACTAGATTACTTTGCTTACTGCTTTTGTAGGTGTCAAGGCAACACAAATTTGACATTTCAACAAAATAATTGTCAGAAACATTTAAAGTCACTTATCTACGCATTAAAGGACAGTGCGTTCTTGGTAAGTACCCGAGCATTAAGAAATAACTTGTATTAAAATTTATAAAATTTTTCTTACAGATTACATTATGTCGGATTCGGAACCCAACTGTACGCCCCCCCCCGTTCTTGAAATAGCCGTGAGCGTACAAAAAAGTGTTATCCTTTTTTGTACGCTCACGGCCGGATAAAAAAGTGAAAACAAAATGTCGTCTGTGAAATCAAACTTCAACATTAAAAACTGAGGTTAAAAAAGTCGTCATTTTTTGACGTTTTCGGGAAAAATTTTTTCAAGAGGCAGACTTAAACTTTTATTTTCTCTTTATCTTTTACGTGTAGAATGAATTTCACAACAAAATGAGGTTATTAATTTTTCAATACTTATTAAAGTGAAGAATTTTTCCATCAATCAACCAAGAAACTGTCTATACATTATACAATAACAAATACTGAAATGCAAATAATACTTGACAAGGTCATGTATTATCAAATAATGCTTTATTTACTATGAGATACAGAAGTCACATTTTGACAATCGAATCAATCTCTGTGTAACAATTCAAATAACTCGTAATCCTCCCTATCAATGTTTGGGACATGGAAACACTTGACAATGCTCTGGGAAGATCTTCATAATGAAAATATGCCACAACAAAGATATTTAAGGATCATATAATTTAATCGAATTAAGCTTTTTTTACAATACTCTGTCTGGTTCAAATTTAACTGAATGTTCCTTTATTTGTTTATTGCTTGTTAATTCAGATAAGGTGGTTTAAATATGAACATTTATATTTGGAAGTCAATTACTCACTGGTTTAATATATATATATATATATATATATATATATATATATATATATATATATATATATATATATATATATATATATATATATATATATATATAAATATATACATATATACATATATACATATATACATATATACATATATACATATATACATATATACAGGGTGTACCAATCTTACGACAAACTTCGGTATATGGGTTATTTTAAGAGACATCAAAAAATGTTATCAACAAAAATGGTAGATGTCTTTAAGGTCCATATTTTGAAATTATCTCGAACTATACAGAGTGTTGCATAACTCCGTTACAAACTAAACATATGGTTTTTTAAATGAGAAACCCTGTATATATATATATATATATATATATATATATATATATATATATATATATATATATATATATATATATATATATATATATATATATATACCGAATTCGGATTACTCACATTTTTTTGAAGCTTTTGATATACGGTTTTGCTATGTTATACAGAGTACTTCAAAAGATATGGACACGTTTATATGAAAATCGTAGGCAAATCAACGCTCTGTAGCTTATTGTGCGTTGAAGAAAAAATTTTTATTTTGCCTAACAGAGTTTCGTAATATGATGCAATATCTCCGTGTTATATTAAATTTTAATTATTTTTCATTTTGCATACAGGATGGACGGAAACTCGAACCTTTCATTTTCTCTCTTATTTCAAATGGAACACCCTGTATTTTATAGCACAAATAGAATCTTCTGTTATATAACTTTAATTTTTGTCCACCATTCCCTACACCCTAAGTTAATAAAAACAGAGTTATTTTGTAATATTTATTGTAAACCATAATTATTAACCTTATATGTGAAAGCAATAAACGTTGAATGTAACAAAAAATTATTATTATATAGGATTTTTTGTTACATTCAACGTTTATGGCTTTCACATATAAGGTTAATAATTATGGTTCACAATAAATATTACAAAATAACTCTGTTTTTATTAACTTTGGGTATAGGGAATGCTTGACTAAAATTAAAGTTACATAATAGAAGATTCTATTTGTGCTATAACACACAGGGTGTTCCATTTGAAATAAGAGAGAAAATGAAAGGTTTGAGTTTCCGTCCACCCTGTATACAAAATGAAAAATAATTAAAATTTAATATGATACAGAGATATTGCATCATATTACGAAACTCTGTTAGGCAAAATAAATTTTTTTTCTTCAACGCACAATAAGTTACAGAGCGTTGATTTACCTACGATTTTCATATAAACGTGTCTATATCTATTGAAGTACTCTGTATAACATAGCAAAACCTTATATCAAAAGCTTCAAAAAAATGCGAGTAATCCGAATTCGGTATAATATACAGGGGTTCTCATTTAAAAAACCATATGTTTAGTTTGTAACGGAGTTATGCAACAATCTGTATAGTTCGAGATAATTTCAAAATATGGACTTTAAAGACATCTACCATTTTTGTCGATACATTTTTGGATATCTCTTAAAATAACCAATATGTCGTAAGATTGGTACACCCTGTATATACATATATAGATATATACATATATACATATATACATATAATATATATATATATATATATATATATATATATATATATATATATATATATATATATATATATATATATATATATATATATATATATATATATATATATATATATTTAATTTATTGATATTTTTTTGTCTGTACCTTATCTTTACTTTTACATTTGTTTATCAGCAACAGGCATTATGTCATGAATATATATATATATATATATATATATATATATATATATATATATATATATATATATATATATATATATATATATATATATATATATATATATATATATATATATATATGAATATAAATATTACCTATATATTTTTTTATTATGATTAACTTGCCAAAAATAAATATAAATAAAAATATAACATAGTCAAGAACATTTCAATTATACACCTATTTATAATTCTAAATATTAGAATGCTGATATTACCTTTTTACTAATAAATAACCAATGGAAAATTCTTGAAAACATGACACGATTGTTCTCGCTCATCTCAAGATAAATCATACACAATTTGATCGGTAAATAAAGTGTGATAATAGATAACAAGAAAAAACATAACCGAGAATTCAACGAAACTAAGCGCTAGTTAGAATTCGAATGAAAATTTCAACGCGGTTGATTTATAACTCCAGAACCGTTGAGTACGAGAAGTCAATATAAACGATGAAAAAATAATACGAATTCTATACAAAAATCGAAAGGTCGATGGTTTTTTGCAAGCGTGTGTTAATTTGGTGTATTAAAAGCATAAAAAACATGTTTATATATTGTGAAAGATATGATCAAGTGAATGAAAATATCTGGAATAAGTGAATTAATTTATATACAGAGTGTTCTAGGTATGCGTTTTATTTAATACTTTAATTGCTGAAATCTGTTGAAAATTATTTCAATCATTGAATTGCCATTTATTTGCTGAAAGTTCATATTCATAACTTCATAAAGAAATAAAAACTTTTCACAGGTTGAAATAAAATTTATTGAGTGAACGCGTTTCGTCATAACATTGACTTCATCTCGTACTAAATTATGGTATTACAAAACAATCTATTCAAACGAAAACTTTAACATAACAGAGGAGTTCCTAAAGAAACTAAATAACAATTAGCAATTCATTCGGAGTCATTGGTAGGTACATTGAACAGATTAAGGAGAGGAGAAGGTTTACTTCAATTTGGTCGTTAATTAGGTTTCCGGAATTTTTTTATTTATTGATGTATAAGGATTCCTAACAGTTGGTTTTGTGGAGACTATTTTCTAACTGTGATATATTATAATTGTGATTAAAAGTATGGTTTTCTTGAATAAGATTGCACGCATAATTAGAGTTAGTTTTCTGCTTAATATAGCTACGTTGGTGTTCGTGTATTCGAATTTTGAAATTTCTAATTGTACGTCCTATATAGAATTTTCCACAATCTTTTACAGTAGAGCCTATAAACGCCAGTACGTTCATCTCTATGAATTTTAGATTTTTAATCAATTTTCCAATGCTATTGTTGGTTTCATATGAAACTATGAAATTTTGTTTATGAAGAAACAATTTCAGGTTTTCGGAAAAATTCTATATAGGACGTACAATTAGAAATTTCAATACTCGAATAAAATAGAGAGATATCGGTAACCCAAATAGCGTCAGGCAGTATTAGAGCATACGTATTTTGACATTTAACCTATGCGCGATTCGATTCTTAACGCAACGTCCCTAAATAACGTTACCGCCAGCCCTAATTTACGGAGCATAACGACAGACGGTATTTGAAATAGCGCATAACAAACTAACATGCCGGGCATACGCAGCTTGTTTTTTTATGTTACAGGTTATGTAACTTTGTTGTTCTTTTGTACTTACTACCAATATAAACGTACGACTGTTTTAAATCCTTCATTTGATTTTTAAGTAATGGTAAATTAATAAAATACGAACTCTGGGATCTGTAGAGCGTGATACAATCTGTAAATATTGTCTTTCTCAAATCTAAACAAAAATTTACAGTCTTCATCTGGAACTTCGTCTAACGAAAAACGCTGTTGGGCATCAATATCTTGTTGATCCCTTATAATAAAATGTTTATCAAAATAGTGGCTTCAATGTCTAATCATTTTCACCACCAATAATTATCTCTTCAAGATATTCATCCATTGCAGAGATTCTAGTGGAAGTTAGGAAAAAGGATTGAAAATAAAATGAATCTATATAACAAATATAATTTTCGTCTTTTATTGGAACAATAATAATTCAAAAAAAAACCTCGGATATGGCTAAGGCAAACCCACTCAAAATTCAATTAAAAACAAACAAAAGACAGAATAACAATAAAGCATAAAGCTAGGTTAAAAGGTTAAGTCACATTTTCGAATAGCGCGGGTTCTGTGAATTAGGGCACGGTAAAACATCGCTGCCGATAACTGTTAAATAAAACTAAAATACCGCTTGACGTAAAACCAATACCGCAGGACGTTAATAACGTTCACAGTCACAGGCGCTATTCGTTTTACCGATATCTCTCTATTATCACTAACGTAGCTATATTGAGCATAAAGTTGACTCTATTATGCGTGCCATGTTATTCAAGAAAACCATACCTTAACCCCAATTATAATATATTACAGTTAGAAAATAGTCTCCACAAAACCAACTGTTGGGAGTCCCTTTACATCAATAAATATCAAAATTCCGGAAACCTATTTAACGACCAGATTGAAGTAAACCCTTCTCCTCTCCTTAATCTGTTCGATGTACCTACTAATAGCTCTGAATGAATTGCTTATTGTTATTTAGTTTCTCTAGGAACCCCTCTGTTATGTTCAATTTTTCATATAAATAGATTGTTTTTCAATACCATAATTTTTTCCAGGGTTGAAGAAGGTTGCAAAACCTTATAATAATAATAATAATAAATTTATTCACTCACATAATAATACAATACAAGCAACACAATACGTTATAATAGAAGTAGTATAAGATAATAGTAATGAACACTCCACTAGAACGTCCCATCGAATATCACACGACAGGCATTAATGAAATGGGGAGTGGATAAGAAAAATATATATATAACTTCCCAAAATATATTATTTAGCTAGAAAACAAAAAATGTACCCCATCCCCCCAGAAAGATTAATAAACGTATTTTAATTCATTGATTGATACCATAATTTAGTACTGGATGAAGTGGATGTTATGATGAAACGCGTTTACTCAATAGATTTTATTTCCACCTTTGGAAATTTTTTATTTCTTTAAAAAATTATTTCAATCCCATCCATTTTATAAAAAAGGAGATAACACCCATTAATTAGAAAAAAAATAATTTTGACAGTATCAAATTCCTATAAACTGATGAAAATATCACTAGATTTTAGTATAAATAATTTATTTATAATAATTTTGACTAATTCTAAACTCTTTAGAACAGAAATATTTACTAGTGAAATGGAAGAATTCTTCCAGATTTATATTTGTAATTTTCTATTTATTTATTACCAAGTAAATTAACAACAATGTGCTTCTCACTCTCTTCTTTACCGATATTCGATAACTCTTTCACCCACTGCCTGTAGTAAATTTTGAAGATGTGTGAATAATAAAATTAATTGCACATAGCAAAGGCCATAAACTTAAATTTGAAGTAATATTAAACATAAACTTCGCCATCTAGTACAGTAAAAATTTTACTACGCCGAAATGCAAATCGAAACAAAAATTTTAATTTATGAATTGCATGCTTGATGTTATAAAATATGCTACATAAAACAATTGAAAAAATTATAATAAAATCTTCTTCTGTATTTGGGGAATTCTGGACCTCCATTGTCCATAAAATATCTGAAACAAAAATAAAAGAAAGAAATTTGATTAGTAAATGACAAGTTCAACAAAAAGAAAAATAGCTGAGAAAAAAAATTAAATTCAATGAAATAATGTAAATAATAAATTTGGAAAATATTGAAAAATTTAAAATTCTTATACAATTGATATTATATTTTCTAAACTTATTATTTACTTATCCCATTTTATTTTTTTTCAGATACTTCTATTCAAACCTACTAATTCATTGAATTTAATTTATTTTTTTTCTCAGCTATTTTTTTTTTGTTGAACTTGCCATTTACTAATCAAATTTCTTTCTTTTATTTTTGTTTCAGATATTTTATAGACAATGGTCCAGAATTTCACATAGAACATAGAAGTCGCTGCCCTAATAAATAGAACCATAAAAAAAAAATTTGAAAAAATTAAAAATATAATAAAATAAATGAATCCCATCGTTCTCTAGTTTGTTGGTTCAAAATTTCTTTTGGTGGAGGGGGCTATGGATTGTTATCCATATAGTAATTAGTTGAAAATAATAAATATGTCAATTCACTCCGAGTCAAGTAAGCTGTGCTGTACTGAAGAGATCTAATAAGATCGAAACAGCTGTATGCAGATCTTGAGTTGGATTGACTCGACACTTTCTAAAATTCACTGTTAGATTGAGAATGCAGATTTCTCATCGCGTACTACATATAACCAGCTCATTTGGAAAGTTGTTCGATAATTTTTAAATTATTGAAGAATTTTCCTTGTTTTCTTTATGTGATTGTAGGTTATGCCTAAACATCTCTTCCAGATGTAAATGTCGTAGGGCAAGTTGAAAAATTTAAAAAAATCAGTTAACCTCCAAATTTTCGAAACATTATTTGGTAATATCAATTTTCCTAGGATTATGAATGAAACATTGAAGGAAGATTAAAATATTACAAACCACCACAACAGGACTTCATATAAATAAATTACAGCAGATTTATCACCACTATTCTTCAACAGCATGGACATATAAAATCTAGACAATTATGAACTTAGTTTATTTATATTTATTCGAAAAACATCGAAAACTGCTCGAATTTTAATTGAAAACATTGATAAGTTAAAATTTATATATATATTTTTGGAAATATGTCATTGGAGAGCGTCAAGTACGATTTTGAATACTTTTTGGAAAAAGTTGGTAACGAAGGATCTTACCAGAGAAGATATTCCATTATTTTTAATTGTATCTTCGTGGCATTGGTCACAGCGATCTACTATAGCATAAATATTTCACTGGCGGTGCCAGACCATTGGTGTAGAGTTCCAGGGAGAGAAGCAACAAATTTGAGTATACAAGAGTGGAAAGAGTTGACCATACCTTGGTGAGTAATTTAATCATAGTTGATGGAATCTGTCGTTACTACGTGATAATTTAACATGATGAACAAAAACTAAATTTGAATTTACTACGTTTACTGTCACAAAAATACTTCGAAAAATATAACACTGCGATTTCAATTTCGGTCACTAGACCATCATCGGGCAGATTGAGTTACGAACTGAATAAATAATTATAAATTTGCGCTTACGGGTGGGAAAGAATTATTGCAGGTACCTAAATAGACAAGAGGAACATATTTCAAGAAGGACTAATCGAGTGGATTTCCCAAATTGGTACAATAAAATGTTCTTAGAAAAATCGTTATTGTTTGAATACAATAAATATACGGTGCACACGAATTGCGGTCGATTTTGCGAGAGTGACTGAATTGCGGTCAAAATTTTTGTGCCTACCTGAGGAGTCCTAATCTCCAACCGAACTGCGGTCAGAAACTTATTTAGGGGCAAGAGGGTAAATTGAAAGTAAAAGTTCTAATTTTTATAAAGATATATATAATATACAAAACATAGAAATTATACAATACTACAGACTACATCTACATGCATATACATCATAAAACTACTTCACTAAACTTATAACTAACACATTTTACAAAATTATACCTACCTACTAATATCTTTTTTATTGTACTGACCAATTTTGTTGTTAATGAACTCTTGTTTATCTAATACATTTTTTCGCACAAATCTCATTTTATTATCAATAACAGAATTTATTTTAATATAAGTATCTGTTTGAATGCTTTTTAACGTTTCTATAAAAAGATTGATGTTGGGGCGCGGAGAGCTGCAGGTTCTGCTAAACTTTGAATGAAAAGATTCGCAAGCGTTTGTTGTCCGGTAAATGCTTCCGGTACATTCCGCCCAAATGACGGGAGGAAATTTCGAATCTTCATCGATGTAAGTTTCCACTAAATAATCGACAAATTTGTCAATTCTATCGTCTCCAGTAGGTTTATCTGACATAAAATCTTCTACAAAACAATCTCCCACTTCCTCTGGTGAAAGGAAAGTTAATCCAAAGACGTGTTTTAGCCATTGTCCTATTTCGGAATCTATGTTCTTATATTCTGAACTTAAATCGAGATTTTGTATTTTGCGCCACCTAATAATAATTCAAAACAATAATTATTTCATCAGTAATTCAGTCGTCGAAAACAACCACCTAAGTACCCTTCTACCTGATTCAAATTTTGACCGCAATTCGTGTGTCCCCTAAATATAGGAGAAGATATCAAGTCAATCTGGTCGTTCAGCAAGATATCTTTTGCATTATGATTGAGTTTAAAAATTTCTAATGATTCTAAGTAAGTAAGTTTGGTTCCTTTCGGTAATTTGTACATGATTTTAAAATTATCTATTTGTGGAAATGGGTGGTGGTTTTCACGGCAATGATTTGAAAACGTTGAATGCGTTTTATTTTTCAAAAAAGATTGTTGGTGTTCTTTAAATCTTGTCTTGAACGATCGACCAGTCTGACCTATATACACTCCTTTACAATAGGACAAATCAACCTATAAACTCCTGAACTCCTGGGTTTCGAAAAAGCTAATGACTGCGAATAGACCTATTCAATTTGTTTTTGAAAGGTTTAACTAGGCATCTCCGAAATAATATTTATCAGAATGCAATTATAACTCACATAACCTTGAGTTAAATTCAACAAAGCCCACAATAAGAGGAACGATATGCAAAATAAACAACCTCGTAGGAAGTTGTAGTTGTTTGTTTTTTGTTAGACTTTAATGTTGTTTACTTTCTAGTGTCGAAATGAACTATGTTTTGTTGTCCAACCATTGTAATCAGATTCTGCGTAGGGGAGGCCGGGGTTCAAAGTGCCGGGGGTAGGTTGTTTCGATCGAAATTGCTGTTCGACGAAGAGAGATAGAAATAAGTTGAAGTGCGTCGCGAAACGTCATGCTATCGCGCCTTTTCATCAGCCATTTTAGTGACGGCATGTCAGCGTGTGTGAGTGGTGATCAATTAGTAGTACATAAACAATACGTAAGTAAATTTTTTCGTCCTTAAACTTTTTGGTCTATATCAATCAATTTTCTTGCTATTTGTATGTGACTTGCTATAATCAATTGGGCAAACTATAGTGTTTATCTTTTAAGTATCATTGTTGGCCTTTTATAACCTATTCTATTATAATTGGCGGTTACTTTAAAAATGGGATTTGGGGTTAGAAGTTTCTCTGGCGGGGGGCTAGTTGTGCCGCGGAACAACGTGCCCCGTAATAAACACGTAAATATTATATTAAAACTTTGTTTCAGGATGAGAAACTATAAACGGAAAACAGAACGTAAGGCTTCGACTGACCTTTTGCAGCGGGCAGCTGATGCTGTTATTGTAGATGGTCGTAAGCTTAAGACAGTAGCTCGGGAATTAGAGATTTGTCATATGACATTATTTCGCTATGTCAAGAAGTTGAAGTCCGGTATAAGACCAACTGTGGGTTACTAATCTAGACAGGTTGTTCAACCACGACAAAAGAAGACATTAGCTGAATATTTGTTAAAATGTGCGTCAATTTATTTTGGTCTCTTACAGAAGAAGTGAGGAAGTTAGCATATACTTGTGCTCTTAAGTTTGTATGCCTAACATTCCTTCTCTTGGCATAAAAATAAACAAGCTGGAGCTGACTGGTTTACTGGTTTTCTGAAAAGAAACCCGTCTTTGTCATAAGAAGACAGCCTAGAATGGTTTTGTTTAATATGTTGCGACTCATATTCCAATTCAAAACAAGAGAACAATGGATTGAATGCGTCATGTGTAAGAATTGGGCTCATTCCAAATGCCTAAAATCTGAAGATGTTCATTCCTATGTATGTCCGAATTGTAATTCTGAAGAAGAATCTTTTGAATAATTTTTTCTAAGTTCTGGAAGACTCATATAAAGTTAATGCTTTGAGACTGAATAAAGAAACTATACTTTGAAATGTTTAAATAAGTTGATTTTTCTTAGTGTTATAATTAAAATAAATAATTTTCGTTTGTCAGAGTTGATTAATATTAAATCTGTTTATTATTCTTAAGCCTATTAATCAGGTTGTATTACATTATTAGTAATAATTCTTGTTACTAGTTTTTTTATAGTTTTTGTTTTCGTTAGATCCTCAAAGTTTGTTGGAAAATTTGTCAATAATAATATTTTGTATTTTTATGAATGAAACTGTCATGAATAAACGGTTAGGTGTGCCTTATTCATTTAATACATACCTTTTCAACTGATATTACATTATTAGTGACTAGATTTGACAGCGGAACAACTTGCCTCAACTGAGGAACAACCAGCCCCTTCGTGGGGCGACTTGTTCCTTGACGACTTGCTACAGAAAAATTATCCTGTGCCAAAATTCATTATTATTTCGAAGAATTCAATTTTAAATTTTGAAACAAAAATAAATGCTGTATCTACTTATATAGGAATCATGGCTTACAAATCTTTCTATTACATTCATATTGCGTCTTACTCCAAAATCGGAACGTCGAACCCCGGCCTCCCCTACTGTTGATGATAGTAATCTTCTCATTAAGTGGGATAAAGGAGCCTAGAATTTTGAATGGGAATTTTGATCGTCTGTAATTTTGGAAATATTCTCAATTTTTGAATTTGGCAACTATCGCATTCTTTAAAATTGAAAACTTATGAAATTTTCGTTTTTTAGATGCTTGGGAACTCGATGAAATTTTTTTTACCGACTCGGAAAAATCCAAAAAATTACCGGAAAAAAATTGTCGATTTTCAGATGACAAACTGAAATTATAGGGTAGACCAGAATAAAAAAAAGATTTATATTGTCAGTACGGGTCATGAGGCATAGTTTCAGTAGCTTATTGCAAAATAAAAAGAATTTCTCTGTGAATTTATGCAAAAATTATTATTTTTTTTACAGGAAAAATGATTCGACGGGAAATAAGGAGTTCAGTAAATGCGAAATGTTCGTTTTCGATGGATATAAAAGAAATACAAGTGAGTATATTTTCTTTTTTACAATCTCCACAGATTAATATAATATAAAAAAAATTAATGTAATTTAAACTTTTTTTTCGCTATTTGACTGGAAATTTTGTAGGCGTTTCATTAATAAAGGTATTAAAATATAAAAGCATCATTATATACGAGGGTGGACTGATTAGTTGCGATATAGATGGCGCCCCCAGATCAAATTTCAATTATAGATTGTTATAATATAAGAATTAAAATTAATTGTAGTAACGTTTTTCTTGTAACTCGATCAAATGTGATAAAATACTAACCTTTGAACTAAAAACTTCATAATTATAAGTAAACAGTGAAATTTCAGAATACGAAAAAAATATACCCATGTAAAGAAGAAAATAAGTCATCTGAAAATCTTTGCAGATTCGTTCATCAGCAAAGAACAGGTGGATTTTACTTATTTATCGATGTCATATTATTGTATTGTAAATAAAACTTCACAGTTTTCGATTTTCACTATATTTTGTTAACATGACAATTGTTACGCCAAAAACAGTGGCTTCTTCAGATGTATATTACATACTTACCTTAACAACGAGAATATTGAAAGATGAAGGAAGGGAATATACAATATCTGAGAATGGGGAAAAACCTAAACGTAATCACTTAGCAGGTAGAAAGTACAAACTGTTAATGACTTGGGAAAACACAACAGGCACAAATATTCAATGGAGACACACGAATTGCGGTCAAAATTTGAAGCAGTAGAAGGTACTTAGGTGGTTGTTTTCGACGACTGAATTGCGGTCAAGCCCTACGTCCCGGGGGGTCTTGGATGGTTAATCTTTTCATCTTAAATCTCTATACATATCATGTATTAGGCGGTTAACCAGAAATTTGGTAATAATTGGCCTAACGATGTTGTTGACAAAAATTCAAAGAAAATGAAAATGATTATCTGTCTCAAAGGGAAAGGGTGACGTATAAATTTAAGGTAATAACCAAAAAAATATCTAGACTCCCTAACGTCAAAGGATGTGAATTACATCCGAAATAATATTAACCATTCAAGATTAAAATTGGTACCAAAACTTCCAAGAAATATAAGTGATGTCCATAAATATCTGATGGATTTAGATATTTCAACCATCAAGGAAGAATAGTATTGCATAATTTCTATATGTTTTGTATATTATATATATCTTTATAAAAATTAGAATTAACATTTTTACTTTCAATTTACCCTCTTGCCCCTAAATAAGTTTCTAACCGCAGTTCGGTTGGAGATTAGGACTCCTCAGGTAGGCACAAAAATTTTGACCGCAATTCAGTCACTCTCGCAAAATCCACCGTATTCAATATTACATCTAGAAAAGATTTAACAACGGTGAATTATCCATATCTAATTGGTCATTTAACTAATTATTGGATTGTTTCATTCTATTGATTTCAAGAGCTTCTAATAAATTGAGTTTGTCCACGACTGTACTATAAATCGTTTATTATACGTGTGCTTCCTGAAGTACAATTATACCTATTATTCACTAGTGTGTATAATGGTTTATTATACACTGTATGACGTCACACTCAAAACGTATAATTATATATATAAATATATTAATATGTTTGTTAATTTACACCATGTATCGGCCCAATCAATCCAAAAAAAAGGTCGTATTTTTCAGAGAGTAAATATTCCGAGTGAGGATTGAATAGAGAAAGTATTGAGTGCGAAGCAGTTCTAGATGCACTTCGCGGCGACTATTATATAGAAATTCATGAAATTTTTACATTGAAAGGGGAAAGATCAGGTGATTTGATGAAACCTACAAAAGATCGTACCTTAACAACAACTCAATATACGTACCAAATGTTAACCCTCTAACTCAATCTGCAGAAGCTGTGAAGGTGCGCAAAACCTCAAAATTCGACGAATAAGCAAGGGATCAAATTCCATTGCAATAATCAGATTTTGTTCACGACTGTACTATAAATCATTCATTATACGTGTGCTTCCTGAAGTACAATTATACCTATTATTCACTAGTGTGTATAATGGTTTATTATACACTGCATGACGTCACACTCGAAACGTATGTCCAAACTTGAGACTATCATTCACATTGTTAGGATAGTATTGTTATTAGATTTTTAGGTTTTATGTAACTAAGATAACTTTAAGGCAAAACTAATATTTAATATAATGCCCAATTTATTGAATATTTACTCTAATAAATTGTCTATTTCATTTTTATCAGAGTGAAGGAAAGGAATGGAATCGATGTCAAGTGAAATAGTTGACGTTTACGTGAGTATGTAGTTTTCAGTAAACACAGAAAATGTTATGTCAACGCTTTTGATAACTATTTTTGTCCACGACTGTACTATAAATCATTCATTATACGTGTGCTTCCTGAAGTACAATTATACCTATTATTCACTAGTGTGTATAATGGTTTATTATACACTGCATGACGTCACACTCGAAACGTATGTCCAAACTTGAGACTATCATTCACATTGTTAGGATAGTATTGTTATTAGATTTTTAGGTTTTATGTAACTAAGATAACTTTTAGGCAAAACTAATATTTAATATAATGCCCAACTTATTGAATATTTACTCTAATAAATTATCTATTTCATTTTTATCAGAGTGAAAGAAAGGAATGGAATCGATGTCAAGTGAAATAGTTGACGTTTACGTGAGTATGCAGTTTTCAGTGAACACAGAAAATATTATGTCAACGCTTTTGATAAATATTTTTATTGTTGAAAATGCTGATTATTACTAATTTTTTCGAGGAAGCCGTGGACAAAGTATAGTATTCTACTCGCACAAAATTACAATTTTTCACTCGGGTGAATTGCGACACGAGCTGCAAGCGAGTGTCGCAATTCACCCTCGTGAAAAATAGCAATCATTTTGTGCTCGTTGAATAATATACTATTATAGCTTTTCTTTTCTATATGTAATATTTCAAATTCACTATTGAAAATATGATTATGTTCCAGGAGATGTGATGCATAAGTGGAATCTAATTTTTCCCTGTCGTAACTTCTTTTATGTTCTGATATTCTTATCTTGTTATGTAGTTTTATCTTTTGAAGTCAGGGATCTATAAGCTAGCTTGTGGTTCATGTTCTAAAGTATATGTTGGCCAAACTGGCAGGAACTTTGGAGTTCGAATATCAGAACATAAAAGAAGTTACGACAAGGAAAAGTTAGATTCTACTTATTCATCACATCTCCTGGAACATAATCATATTTTCAAATTACATTAACATATAGTCATGAGATACATTGCCATGATACCAGAAAGTGTGTAGGTATTCGACAGAAACTGCCGAGAAGCAGTAAATACAAAGAGTCTCCCATATACAGCAGTGTAGCAGCGTTCAACTCTCTTCCAGTACATGTGATAAATAGAAAAAACTTTAGCTATAACCTTAAGAAACATTTGATATCAACAATAATTTAAGGGGTGAATGCATATGTGTTTATTTTAACTTAACTTGTACAAAGAAATTAGATTTTGTTTTATGTGGAATAGGTTAAGGAACGAAGCAAGAATTTATTTTGTTTCTGTATTTGATTTTTATTTTTCATTGTTGTAAATTATTTATTAGGTCCTGTCACCAGAGATCTCACTGCTTTTGGGACCAAAAATAAATGTTATTATTATTATTATTATTATTATATATACCTACTAAGTGATTACGATTAGGTTTTTCCCCATCATTCTTATTGTATATTACCTTCTTTCATCTTTCAATATTCTCGTTGTAAAAGTTAGTATGTATTATACATCTGAAGTAGCCACTGTTTATTGGCGAAACAATTGTCACGTTAACATAATACAGTGAAAATCGTAAACTGTGAAGTTTTATTTACAATATTATAACGGATTTTCATCAAGTATCGGCCCAGTCAATTAGTTATCATATTATTGTAATCCATTAAATTATTTTTCCAAGTACCTAATTATCTTACACTCCAGACACTAGGGATTAGGTGAATAGGAGAATGGAAGATAGGCTTCTCAAGGTCAGTTGTATTCGTATTTGATAATCCTATTGATGAGTGTTTTGAAAGGCCATTTTTTCAACACTGGTGGCTTGTTTCAGCGACATATGAATTCAATATGTGAATTCTTAAAAACTATGTAATATTATTATTCTTTCAAGTATATAAATATTCCTGGGAATGTTCTATATGTTTCTTTCCTTAATAAAGCATGTTGGACTTTTGTTAACAAAATTGATCTAAATATTGATGAGAAGTGGGATAGGTTTTTAAACGTATTTTGTGAGGCAGTCAATGTGGCTTTTCCAGAGAAAGTTCGTGTTAGATCAACTTCTAGTAGTAACAACCTACAATTCAATTGGTTTAATAACCAGCTCCGCGGAAAAAGAGAACACTTACGTTTTCTCGCTGAATTAAAATCAAATTTTCCAAACGATACAAATATCAAAGTTTCTCTTGCATCAGCAAAGCATTCTTACAACAATGACCTGATAAAGTATCGGTCCTTAGCTTACAAAAAACACATTTCGAGTTCAAAAAATAACAATAAAGCTTATTGGGACACTTTTTATGCCAATATGGGCAAGAAAAAAAGTGGTAAAATTGACTTTATTCCTAACGATTTAAATTACTTTTTTCAAAATATACCACATGAAATAAAAAATAAAATCCCTAAATTAAACAAATCATTTAAAAAATATTTAAAACACCTAAATAGTCTTAATTTAAAACCATTTTCTTTTAAAAAATTGTCCTACATACAAGTTAGAGATATCATCAGTAAATTTTCTAATAAAAAGTGTACTGATCACTATAATCTAAATATCGTCTTGGTAAAAAGTGTCTTGAACACAATAATTTACCCGCTAACTAAACTCATCAATCAGAGCATAGAAGGGGGTTCATTTCCGGATGTTCTGAAAATTGCGAAGGTCATTCCGGTTCATAAGAAAGGTCCCACGAATGATATGAATAACTTTATGCCAATTGCTATTGTGCCTGTGTTTTCAAAAATTCTTGAGGCAAAAATTTTTTATATGTCCTGTGTTTTGTGATTTGTAACTGTGCAATTAATTTAATTTGATATTGTGATTTAGCTTTAGTTATATGTTGTAATATACAAGATATTTTTTTATAATGACAAATGTAAACTTATGTATAACATGCTCAATAAACTTGAACTTGAACTTGGAAACTAGAAATTTTTTTTGGATCAAAGTAACCTTCAGTTGATGGAAATTCATATTAAGAAATAAGAACACGTTTATTTAAACTCGATTTCCACTATAACTACAATTAAATGACACTTGCATTTACAATGTAAACAATTCTGATTTTTAAAGTAAAAATTCTTTGCACTTATGTGCACAGTGTGTCCAATTTTCGATACTTTTGAATGGTATCTCCGCTATTTTTAAAGATAGAGGGTTGCGGTTGTCGAGCAAATATCTCAAAAAACGGTTGCCTTCTTTCTGGATATCTAACAAGAAAAGAATTAAAATGATATTAGAGATTTTAATAACCATTGAAGCTTACTTATCTTAGGAAATATAATTCCGAAGATTCTTCAGAATTTTCATTACTCTGTATAAAACAAACCAGCATATCATATTTTTCATAATTTCCATATTCTGCATTATTAGAAGACATTGATTAATATCAATTAAACAATAATACCAAAAAAACACCGTTATAAAAGTCGATCCAAAATCCGATGATATTGGTTTGACATTTATTTTTGTTTCTTGTCGTGAACAATATCCATGGCCTACTATTAAATTATGCATTTAATTTCAGAAAATTGTCATTTATTTGCGCGTTTCTGAGAAAAAGTATATACTATCATATATTTTTGAAAAGGTACAAAAAAGACAAATTTTAAAGTCTATAAATATACAGGGTATTCCATTTAAAAAAACATAAGTTTGCTTTATAACTCGAAAATAGTAAATATGTAACGAAAGTTATCTACACTATAGCTTTCTACGGAAAAAAATCTATAAGAGTGTTGTATTACCTTTTCGATAAGATTAAGGATAACGGCGATACGACGGGGATCCCAAAATGCAACATTTTCAAAAATGCCCTGTATCTTAAAAACTAAAAGGTCTCTTGAAATTCTATTGACGGCATCTTCAGTTTTACGAAAAAGTAGCACAGTGTCGCGAAAACCGCAATCCTCTATCTTCAAAAATAACGGAGATACCATTCAAAAGTATCGAAAATTGGACACACTGTACTTTCTACACACACACTTTTTTTTTCATTCGATTATTCTCAAACCTTGCTGATTAATTTCATTATGTCTGCTGTTTAATACATATCTAATATATATCAAAATCTAGTGTCTCATATTTTTAACTTCAGTATTTTGTAAACATAGTTATATTTCAGTGATCGCGACTTCTTATTTATTTCGAAACACTGATACAGTGAAAAAACGCAACCAATGTTCATGAAGATCAAGCAGACACGATTTTTAAAACTTATTTATAGGAACTTTCGATCAAAATATCGAGGAAAACTTTCGCATTTCCCGGAAAGTTTTCCCCTCTTAACCTTAGATAATACACGTCCATCCGCGGAACGTCAAATTGGCCAAACTTTTCTATAAGTCAACAGGCTCATGAAAAACTTCCAGACGTCTCGGAAAACTGCTGCTTTCCCGATATACGACCAATAAATTATCCGACGAGAGCTTTTGGATATGAAGGAAACTTCAAGTAGTGCGACAATCTTTGGAAACATCTGGAACGTTTTTCCTTGATTGGAAACCTCTCTAGATACTATACGCCGACAATTTTCCAGCTTCACATTATCTGTTCGCACAACAAAATGATTAATCTCAATTTCCGAACAGCCGATGTCAGTTTTGTTGAAGTTTTTCCACTTTTTACACAGTCAACTTTTTGATTGAGCTATTGAGCTATTGGATTTCGATTAGAGTTATTGGATAAGTGAGAAAACCTGATTTGACAGGAAGAAATATTGCGGAAAATCTCGGATACACCAGACTGGCTTTATCTGATTTTTACTGAGGACAAAAATATTTGAAATGAATCAATGGTCTTCACACGTTGAGATCTAATAGACACAACTGAATTTGTTGTTTTTTTAGTATCATTTTATCCCAAATCTTACATTTAACAATATTAATCAATGAAAATATCCTCTCCACGAATGAATTGGATGACGGTAACCTTAGAAGAGTAAATGCAAATAGAGCTAAATCTTCAAACATGAATTTGTAGGCTGCATTTTTTAAATCTATAATCTTCATCCAAAAAGTGGCTCTATGATATAAACGTCTATAGATATATTTATTTGTTTATATGTAATGATGAAAGTATATTTTTATTTTTTTTTAATATTTTTCATTTCTATTAGTTTTATTTATTTAGAGTTTTCTAGGAGAGATTTTTTCATTTATTATATTTATTAGAATTTTTTTATTTTTCCAAAATGTTTTTCAATTAATATTTGTTTTCCAGTATACACTTCTAAGTAAAAAGACAGAAAAAGCTGTATATTCCTATCTTTTTTTCACATATATTTATTTTAGTTCTATGTAATAAACAAACCCCCTCAAGAATTTGTTCAGCCCCCTCTAGAAAGCAGTGCTAGTTACGGCTCTGCGTTATGTTCTTTTAAATTTATCACAAAAAACATAACCCACTAGTGTTTATTTTTTTATTTATTCAAATTAAAAATTTATAAAAAGTAAATTCCACAGAGGAAACCATAATTTCTGTACGTGAACATGGCATAACTTACTCACTAAATAATAAAAAACACGCGCAGCAGAGCTTCGTGACTAAGCTCGTATTTTTTGCGGGAAGTGCATCGCGTCGAGGAGCTATGCAAACGGAAAAAATTATGGTTTGAAAAACCACGCTTTAGTAGCAAATCCAAATAAAAATTAGAAAACAATTTATTTTATTAAAAAAAAATTTCGTCAAGTGCTACGTTACAATAAACGTTTCGTGGCTTATTCACGGATATATTCTCATTTGATTTAATTCAAGATTGTTTCATGTGCTATTTTTTTTTCAGCGTGTCAGTATGGTTGGGAATATGATACAACATGGTTCTCCAGAACATTGTCTTCACAATACGATTGGGTATGTGGAAAATCGTCATATGTGACAGATGCTTTTACGTTTTTGACGATAGGGGATGTTTTTGGATCATTCGTTCTAGGCCAACTAGGAGATATGTGAGTAGATAAATCAGAAGGTTTCAAACTGAACAAAATATCCGTAAAATTATATATTTGTTTAGACCAAGACCAAGGCTATCCAGTCTTGGTCTTGGAAATATTTATTAAGTCTTAGTCTTGGTCCTGAGACCAAGACCAGCCAGTCTTGATCTTGGTTTTTAGAGTTTGCATCTGGAAGAAAAAGATTTTTCATCAAAATTACCTTCCATATCATCTGAACTTCTTTCTTTTACCGTATTTTCATCATCATAATCATTGCTTACTTCTACGTCCCTATCTCTCCACCCATAATCGTCATCACTAAGCCCTTCAATATTCGATAGGCCCTCCTAAATTAGTTTCAATAGTTGTTCTTCAGTTAACGGCACTTTTTTTACTCATTTTTCAATTCGTACTACTATGAAATAAATCCAAGAACTCTAAATAACGTAGGGTGTTTACCATACCTGTCGATTTCCGTTTACTCAAAATGTACAATATATTGTACAGTAATATTTACTCCAATATAGAAAAAACAAACTAAAGTACACTATGAAAGTAACAAATAACGTATCGGTTACCACCAAAATAAATATTGCAGACATGCCACAACATGTTTTAAAGGTTGAAGCGCCACCTCATTTCAACATTCTGAAACAACTGCTACTCAGTAACAGAGACCAGTAATAAATATTTTTTCGGTAAACTACTCAACGCTAGGTGAAGGAAACAGTTTAAAATAGTAATAAGGACGTTTACAGAATACTGTACTTTGTGAGTTAAGTGAATAGAAGCATACTACAAATTCGTTAGGATTTACGTAAAGTGATGTTCAATATATTGTACACACTGAGCGAAAGGGTTGAATAAAATAAAACTACATATATATATATATATATATATATATATATATATATATATATATATATATATATATATATATATATATATATATATACAGGGTGATTCATTAATATGTGTAAATATTTTAACGGGAGAATTTTGAGCTCAAAATATGAAGATCTAACCCAAATTGCCTATACAAAATATTTCTCCTTACTGATTTACAGGGTGTTTTATTTAGATTATTAAAAATGAATTTTGTTCATTACTTTAATGCTGCTTGATATTTCTTCATGATATTTGGCAATAAGTTAAAGTAGTTTGGGACACATCAAAAAATAATAAAGAAGACTTTCTCGCTATCACCAGTGGCGTACGGCAGGGGCACGGGAAGAGTTCTCGTTTCCTAAATTCTACGCCACTGGCAGAATTGTCATTTTAGTATATTTTTTCGATTCTCCAATATTTTCTCTGTAAATAAGGCACTCTCTTTTCGTAACGTTAGAGCCACTATTTTTCGAGATATTTAACGTTGAACATATGGCTGCACAATTCTTTCGATTTTTTTGTACGAGTCATGTCGGTGTTTTTTGTCATACGATTGTATGTATTACGAAAAATAAACATTATTAGGTATTTTTAATTATCAAGATCTTCTTTACAATTTTTGGAAGAATATCAAATTTATGAACAAAACTTAGAAACAATTTTTAACAAATGTTCAATGTGATCTCCGTTTACCTCAATAAGTTTTTCCATTTTTTCGCTAAACGATCTTCGAACTTTAAAAAATATGTTTGGCTGATTCGCAATAAAATTAGCGGAATATACAATTTGCTGCCATTGTTCCTGGCGAGTATTTATCGTTTGGGATATTTTTGTAGTTGTTCTGTTAAATTGTTTGTTAATATTATAAATTGAAAAAAAATATCTAATAATGTTTATTTCACGTAATACATGCAATCGTATGACAAAAAACACCGACATGACTCGTACATAAAAATGGAAAGAATTGTGCAGCCATATGTTCAACGTTAAATATCTCGAAAAATAGTGGCTCTAGCGTTACGAAAAAAGAATGTCTTATTTACAGAGAAAATATTGGAGAATCGAAAAATTATACTAAAATGATAATTCTGCCAGTGGCGTAGAATTTAGGAAACGAGAACTCTTCCCGTGCCCCTGCCGTACGCCACTGGTGATAGCGAGAAAGTCTTCTTTACTATTATTTGATGTGTCCCAAACTACTTTAACTTATTGCTAAATATCATAAAGAAATATCAAGCAGTAATAAAGTAATGAACAAAATTCATTTTTTATAATCCAAATAAAACACCCTGTAAATCAGTAAGGAGAAATATTTTGTATAAGCAATTTGGGTTAGATCTTCATATTTTGAGCTCAAAATTCTTCCGTTAAAATATTTACACATATTAATGAATCACCCTGTATATCAGTATCGTGTTAATTGTATAAAAATCCAGAATATCTACATATAAAGATAATTTATAATAAGAAAGTTTAAGACAATTTGATAAGGATTATTCAAAACTGCGCTATGAAGTGGAAAGTAACGAGAATTCCTTATCAATTGATGAAAATTATGACAACTGACATATGTTAAATTCAAATGTACCGAATATTTTTCGTATACACCTCGTATATAGACTTCTTTTTTTAGGTATGGAAGAAAACCCATTTTTCTCATTTCGACTATCTGTATAATAATTGGGAGAATTTTCGATCTATTCACATCCAATTATTGGGTACTGATGGTACTCTTCCTTGTGGGAAATCTACCATCCATTTCCGCATCACAGTCTGTTGGAATAATACTCATGGAAATTTCGAAGCATCAAAAGACTTCATATATAGCAATGCAGGGTCAGATTTCTTATTCAATTGGATACGGTATAATGCCCCTGATTTTTTGGATTGTACCAGATTGGGTTATGTTTTCACTTATTTTAACGTCACCTTTACTAATTTTTCTCTTCTTTTATGAGTAAGTAGATATACTATTTTTTTATTTTTACGTAAAATAAATTTGCTGTTAAAACAAGTGATTAAGTTGGATACATTTTATATTTGGATCTTTAACTTTTTGATTTTCTCTTTATTCAGAAAATTTGTATGACATCAAAATCTCGTAAATATACAATTTTTTTCATTTGTACGTAAAATAAATTTGCTGTTAAAACAAGTGATTAAGTTGGTTACATTTTATATTTGGATCTTTAACTTTTTGATTTTCACTTTATTCAGAAAATTTGTATGACTAAGCTCAGTCACAATCTCATTAAGAAAGAGTTTGATAAAATGGCGGTGTCAAATATTCGTCACTAAAGTTCTCATTTTTAACTGTGACCAAATCAAATAAAAAATTTACTTAATTTTAAAGTTTCGAAAAGTATTAGGAGTATTTTTGTTTATGTTATTTTCTGTATTATTTTATTCGCAAAAATTATTTCATTTAATTTAATTTTTTAATTATGAGCGATAGATATTTGAATGAGACGTTTTAAGTTCATAATACACTTAAAATCATTTTAATTAAATAATTGATTAAATAAATAAAGAGGTTGAGTGAAATTTGAGATTGTTAAGATTGTAGCCACATTATGTAAGAGCTAGGAGTTTTCAAAATTTTCAATTTCTGTATTATACGAAATATATTCTAAACTGCAGTCAGACTTTTTTAGAGATTCATATACCATTTATTTGTTTATTTGTAGATAGTTCAACTAAATCATTTAATTCAATTCAAAACAACTATTGGATGCATGAAGCCAGGGCCGTAGCCAGCACTACTTTCTAGAGGGGGCTGAGCAAATTCTTGAGGGGGCTTGTTTTTTATATAGTACTAAAATAAATATACGTGAAAAAAAGAAATAAATATACTATCTTTCTACCTAGAAAAGTATACTGGAAAACGAATATTAATTGAAAGACATTTTGGAAAAATTAAAAAAATTATTCTAATAAAAAATATTAAATATATAGAACAAATATATATAGAAAATATTTTGAAAAAAATAAAAATGTACTTCCATCAATTAATATAAACAAATATCTGGTATCTTCTCTACAGGGGGATTAAATAATTCCAGAGGGGGCTCAGCCCCCTCTAGCACCCCATTGGCTACGGCCCTGCATGAAGCGTTTGTATTTCAATGAAAATAGTGAAAATTTCATTAAAATTACTCATACAATTTCAGATACATGGTGGAGTCACCAAAATGGTTGTTAAACAGAGGAAAAACTGACCGTTGCTTGAGAGAAATGGTTAAAATAGCAAGAGAGAACGGGAGACAACCACCAAAAAGTATATTCAGCGGTTTAGAAGTTATAGAACCCGAAATTGAAAAAACCTATGGAGTAATGAGTCTGTTTTCTACGTTTCATTTGGCGAAAATAACGATTCTTTTACTAATTCAAGGGTGAGAATGAATTTTAATTCTGAACGAAACACTTTATAATGATGCTAATAGTATTAAACATGAACAAAAGTTGAATTTACAAATTATTATGTGGATTGAAAAGAAACAACAATAAGCCTATTGAAAAAACATGAAGAAGTTAAAGTGATAACTACTTTTAGTATCTTCTGTCGATTTGTGATTGAGAATTTCTTTACAGATCCTCCCATATGTTTATTTATGTGCTTTTATATCTGAATTTGAATAATTTAGGTGGAAATCCTTTCATGAATTACTTTTGGCAAGCGATAGGTGAAATCCCAGGACAGATTCTAGGAAAATATCTGTGCGATAGAATTGGTAGGAAATGGACAAGAGTATTTGGTTTCTTGGTAGCATTAGGGATGAATTTGTTACTTACCCGCTTCGTAGTTGGTAAGTCAAATATTATTTTCAGTATTTGTATGCCAGAAAAATGAATTTAATGGAATAAATATCGAAAAAAAAGAAAGGCCGCCAGTTTAATTTCTTCCTCACGTAGACGAGGAAGGCTGGTTTCTTGAGTTGAAGAGGAAAACTTTTTCGTTTTCAATGCCTGAATACAAATGTTAAAAGTATGTGTCTGCCTCTAACGCCATCTGTGATGAATATCAGAGAACTTTCCACTTATAGATGGGAAGAATTTATTTTTATGGAAAAAAGAAAAAAAGGAAACACACGTGTTTCATTCCCTCCTGAAATATGTGTCAGGGAGGCGGGCAGCTTGAGTTTGGGATTAACTCCTTCAGCCAGATGAGAGGATACACTTGTATGTACTAGTGCATTAAATATAGGTGAGACGGGATATTTATGGAACATAGGAAGTGTGGATATGGTTCAGAGGATTAATACTGGCCCAGCATTCGCCTTGTAAGTTTGCAAGCAGTGACTTACATTACCATGAGGAAACCTTTGAAAAAAACTCTTGGCAGACCAGTCGGTCCCCTGGGTTTGAACCTGAGACCTCCCGAATACTAGCCAGTGTACCTAACGTACTCGACTAACTAGCTTTGTTATGCATTAACTTATATCTTTATATCTACCGCCAACAGATGGCAACTTGTTATGTAGAGACATGTATATCTCTTGATCCTGATTAAATATTCTTCTTCATTTTCAGATAAAAATTCAGATGTTCTAGTCACAGTAACTCTTTTCATAATGAAGATGATGCTTGCTCTCCTCCAATATTCAATGAATGTAGCTATTATTGAAATGTATCCTACTGCACTTAGGCAGACAGGAGGTTCTGTAAATTATACAGTTGGCTGTTTGGCGTCTATAGCATGTCCATTTTTTATGTATTTGGTAAGTGTAGGTTAGTTATAATGAGAAAATTGCCATTTTGATTTGGTATTTTTTGAATTATTTGCAGTATGTTTAACGAGATTAAATTTAAAATTATATATTTTTGGTGCTGAATAGTTATTCAAAAAAAATTTTTTGAGTAGTAGAAATATAATGAATCTAAAAATTTTTCCGAGAAAACTTTCTGCTTTAGTTGCTTTCAAAAGCAACTAAAAATATCTACTGCTTTCATAGACCTGTCAGCGGCATACGACACTGTGTGGCGACAAGGAGTTATATATAAATTAATGCGAGCTATCCCATGCAGAAAGATGGCTGATGTTATCAATGCCATGCTATCCAAAAGATCTTTTCAAGTCATTATGGGCGACAAGAGCAGCACAAAAATGAAACTGAATAATGGCCTTCCACAAGGATCGGTGCTTGCCCCCCTGCTCTTTAGTCTTTACATAGCAGACATGCCCGGAACTACATCAAAGAAGTTCGGTTACGCAGACGACTGGGCGCTCGCTACAAGCCATAAGGAGTTTGAGATAACTGAGCAAATTCTAACAAATGACTTGGCTACCCTTGGGAGATATTTTCGCGACTGGAGATTGCAGCCCAGTGCCGCAAAGACGGAAGTATCGTGCTTCCACCTAAACAACAGGATGGCCAACTACCAACTTAAAATCAACTTTGAAGGCAGACTTCTTAGTCACAATATGCACCCAAAATATTTGGGTGTCATGCTCGACAGAACGTTAAGCTTCAAAGAACACCTTATGAAGACAGCTGCAAAACTCAGAACCCGAAATAATATCCTTCAAAAGCTATGCGGCACCACATGGGGTTCCACAGCGCCCACACTCAGATCGACAGCGCTGGGCTTAGTGTACCCCGTCGCGGAATACTGTGCCCACACACCAAACGTGTTGAAGCCCAACTCAAGCTATGCGTATCATATCAGGCACAATCAAGGCCACGCCCACTCATTGGCTACCCACACTGAGCCACATAGCTCCTCCACAAATTCGCCGAGAACATGCTCTGGTCAGGGAGTATGAAAAAATCAACGCCGATCCTATGCTCCGCTCCCACGTTGGAATAAGCGGCAGAACCATAAATAGGCTACGCTCACGAAAACCCCCTCTGAAAACGGCAGAAACTCTTATTGAAGAAAACTTCAACATAATTGAGCGGTGGAAAGAAGACTGGGAGAAGAAGGCCACGCTTGCCAACCGGGATATGCCATGCGTTACAAGCAAGCCAGAAGGTTTTGATCAACCAAGACGAATCTGGACAGCACTTAATAGAATAAGGACGAATTAAGGCAGGTGCTCCGACTCACTTTTCAGGTGGGGAAAAATACCTTCCCCAAATTGTGACTGCGGCGCTGAAAGACAAACTATTAAACACCTGGTAGAGGACTGTCCAATTAGTTCCTACAGTGGCAACCCATCCGACTTCCTGATTGCGACAAGAGAGTCAATAGAATATATTTGTAATCTTAGTGTTTGTTTGTGAAATTTTCGTTTTTGTTATTTTTGTTATATATACTTACCTGTGATGTAGCCATACGCTAAATAAATAAATCCGAGAAAACAATGAATGAAAAGTTATTTTCGAATATGGAAAAAATTAGGAATTTATTTCTTTTCTAAAAATGCAGTTTGAAATTCAATTTAATGAAAATATACTAAATAAGAATTAGAGCGAAATAAAGTTTTACCTGAAATGACTTAAAATTAACGAATATATAGAATACTGCTGTATAAGGTGAAAAAAATCTTCTCGTTATAATTGAATATCTTTTTCAGGCAACCGACTATGGAAAAGGATTTCCATACTTCGTTTTGGCTGTATTTTCGTTTTTTGGTTTTATGTCCTCTTTATTTTGGCCAGAAACACTTCACCAAGATCTTCCAGAGACATTGAAAGAAGCGGATGAGTTTATTAAAAATCAACCGATGTTTTTCTTTCCATCGAGGCCAAATGGCATGAGTTTTATGCCTGTAAAAAAGGGCAATCTAGTTTCGAGAAAGTGAAATCCACAAGAGAATTAAATTATAATATATAAATTATTTTAAAATAAATTGAAATGTTTAATCCATCTCTTCCTATATATATATATATATATATATATATATATATATATATATATATATATATATATATATATATATATATATATATATATATAGATATATATATATACTTTTTTTTTTGATAAAATTTGACCAAGAAAATTCAAATAATAATTGTTGTTTAATAGATTTCCTAGTTTTAAAACGAGAACAGTGAATGATGAAAACGTGGCAAATAAACGCAGCTCACGTTTTTTTGGGTCTCATCAGTGTTGTTTACTTTGGAAAACGATGTCAATTCAATTTCTATTGATTGTTCAGTTCATTATTTCACAGAATTTTGCAGAATATAATTTGAACGTATAAGAATTGGATGTACCTAGTGAATTGCAAGAAAAGATGCGAGAAGAAAGTTTCATCTATACCTGACGTACATTATTTCAACAGGAGCTTTTGTGTGTCCATCCTTCAGTCCAATTTTGTCGTATTATTCACAATTTATTGAGGGGGGCTGTCAAAATGGCGACAAACGTAAAGTATGACGAATGATCGGGTGAATTGTATTAATGGTCTTTTGATACGTTTATTTTTTAGAAGTAGAAATGTGGCGTTCAATGTCATTCAGAATAGAATTCTATAGCTTCAATTGGGACAAAGAATAATTAACTTTATATATATACCTTTAATTCAAGTGGAATTATATAAGCAGTTATTTGGTATTTGTTCTATCCGAAGTTTTAGTAGTATTTTCTTTGAAAATGATGAACTATTACATTGAGGTATATACCATCAAAATTTGGAAAATTTACCAAACTTTTAGAAAAGGGGGTATCGGGGAGGTGGAACAACGAAAAATCTTCAATTCAGTGGCACGCGTATTCAAAAAACTTTTCATTACGAAAAATAAGAATAATAGATTTTGAACAATTGAGTAAGAATCTCGACAAATTAAAGCCAACCTAAAATTTGAACTCTTAAATACAACCGGTTTTTTAATTATTCAATATATTTCCACAAAAAAACTGTTCAACTATTCAAATTTAATTTGTACCTAATTGTAGTTTTTTCCTACTTCTACTAGCATTCGTTGTTGGCTACTGTTATTTAATCTTGTTGTTGTCTAATAGAACTTTTTAATTTCTATTAAAATTCGCTGTTATTATCTAATATTATGATTTTTTCTCCAAGTTGATTGTTGTCGAAACATGTTGCTCTTTGAGCTAACTGGCAATTTAAAAAAAGGCCAATTGTTTAAAACACTGTTGAAGTATGATGGAGATTATAGACTACTTCTGTAAGATCATATAATTGACTTTAACATGCAACTTCTCAAACGATAGATGAGAACTCTTAATTTATAAAAGATCATAGTGTACACTTGTATGCAGGGCCGGATTAACCCTGTCCGGGCCCCTAGGCAACAACCCTGTCCGGGTCCCAGGTCTTTTCAAGTTGATAAAAGGATGTAAGTAACTTCCTGATGATCGGCTCCAGGTATCCTGTTACTTCAAAGTCTTCTGCGATATTGCAACAACATGGTTACTTTGACTTGATGCTGCAGCATCACCTTACCTGACTCGTTAGCTTTATTGAAATGGTCTTAATGAATAGCTTATAGATAAGTGATGAATTATGATCCAGATTGCATGATGGGTTAGGAAAGATAAATGAGAGGGGACGCGATTATTTTAAATTTGAACTTGTTAAACGCAATAATATACAATTAACTAAAGAAAACAGTTTTGTGAAATATAAATTGGAAAAAGTCAACTTCCAAAATATTTATTGTTTTTGTACAGTACAGTGGGTTTAAATATTAACTCTTCTAACTTTTTTAGAAACAAAATCGTTTAAAACATCTTTGAAGTTGACCCTTTATAATACATCATTTTCAATGGCAATTATCGACAATGAACTCAAATCGAGACATTGTTGAACGAAGACAGTTTATTAGTTCTACTACTGAATACTAGATGGTTCTGTATGTGTTAAGTATTTAATCGATTGACAACATGTGTCGAAAGAAAGAAATAATATTGTTGAGGAATTTCATACGAATTTTCAAATAAAATTCGATGAATTTTTTTTTCTTGGTGCGTACACGGCCTCTAGTAGATGCGGGGCCCCTAGGCAGTTGCCTACTCTGCCTAGTGGGTAATCCGACCCTGCTTGTATGTACAAATGGATAAAGGATGGATGAGGTCACATAATTTAAGGGGGTGAGGTGGGGGCCAGAGGATGCATACCGGCCCTCAAATCGTCTTTTGAGCTTGTAAACATGGGGTTGGTAAATTGCGCATAGCGGTCAGTTTGTAGCCAGGTATACCCAAAATGTTTCTTTTTCATAGGTAAATTGCGCACAAGTGACCCTAAAGAGGGTCTAGGTAAATGGCATACAACTTTCTACCGATTCCACGAATTTTAAAAGTTACCAGAGATTAAGGATTATCCTAATGACTTTACGATAACAATTTCAGGCGTAGGTACATAGATCAGTTTAGTTTTTGCATTCGTGTTAGTAAGTTCGTCCGATTTATAAAAACAAATGCTGAGTGAAAAGCACAAAACGTTAATAATAATAGAAGGAGCTAAACTTCGTAAAGGAAGAATCCTTGCTTCTGGCAAAACTCATTGGCGTTGCACAAATAAAAATTGCAAAGGCAAATTCTATACCATTAATGAGAAGGATATCATCGACAGGGATCTCATCCATAATCATGATATAGATTCCGCAAAACTGTGTCGTGAAAAAATAGTAACAGCCTAAAAAGGAAAGCTGAAGAAGAAATATCAGTTACGCCATTGAAAGTGATACATAAGGAGATAAAAGGTAAGAAATGTCAATGTGCTTAGGCATAATTGAGGTTAATATATTCTTATATTGTTCAGAAACCCCCGAAGTTCTTCAAGAACTCACATCAGTGGACATAGGATACATACGGAAGAACTTATACAATGCGCGTCGAGCATATTTGCCTCCGTTGCCGAAAAGCGTGCAGGACGTTCAAGAAGCATTAGACTCGATGTCTATTAAAACGATACAAGAAGAAAGTTTTTTAATAACAAACGATCGAGAAAATAACATTGTAATATTTTCATGCTTCACAAATTTAAATTGTTTGTGTTCTGTAGAAGTAATTTACGTAGACGGCACATTTCAATATTGCCCAAAGTTTTTTTACCAATTGTTCACTCTACACGGATTTAAAAATGGACAGTATGAACCAGCGGTTTTTGCATTACTTCCATCTAAAGCCACTTTTACTTATGTTAAACTGTTTTCAACAATTCAGATGGAATGTTCAAAATTTGAAACGTTAAATCCAAATAAAATAGTTGTAGATTTTGAAGATGGAATACATTCAGCGCTGTATACGGTTTTCCCTGTATCTGAAATAGAAGGATGCATTTTTCATTTAAAACAGGCCTGGTAACCGGAAAATTCTCCATTTAGGGTTGTCCGTAGAATATCGTAATCAAAAATCGGAAGTAGGAAAATGGCTGAAACATTTGTTTGGTTTACCTTATTTGCAACCAGAGCAAGTAAGTGACATGTTTTGCTTTGAAACGATGGCTGAAAAACCCGAAAGTGATGCTATCACGAAATTTGCTGATTATTTAATTAATACGCATATAGATGAAAATTCAAGATTTCCTCCAAAGTTATGGGCAAAAATGTCCCCAAGCGTTTCTCGCTCTACAAACGCTTGCGAATCGTTTCATTCGCATTTTCATGCAAGTTTCTACACTTCACATCCAAATATTTTCAATTTTATACAATTATTAATTACATTTCAAACAATGTCCTATATAAAAATAAAAAGTGCAAATACCTGTACAAATAAAGTATTGCGTACAAGAACTCAAAAGAAAGTCGAGTTCTTGGACCAACAAATAAGTTTTAATAAAAATAAATTGATAGACTTAAGCACTTATGTAAAATCAATATGTTACCACAATTTGCCCAAATAATTTGCGTTCATTATATTTTTGAGAATAAAATTTTGTTTCTGTATAATGTAGGTATTTAATAGAATGATAATGATAGTCTGTTTGTACATAATGAAATATCAGTTTACAAGAAGTGTTCTTTTCATCAACTTTTATTCATCAGAAAGAAAAAGTTTTGAGGTATACCGGACTAAGGATACAATTTGACCGCTGTGTGCAATTTATCTATACAGAGACTTAATCCCCTGGCTGCAACTACCTGACAAACCCCTCCCAAATTTGGGAAACTTCTTGACCACTGTGCGCAATTTACCTACGTAAACAGCGAGGAAACCTCTAAGAAAAACGCATGGAAGACCAGACGACCTCGGGGTTTGAACCTGGGACCTCCTGAATGCTAGACAGCGTGCATAAACTCCTAGCTAACTAGCTCAGTCGCCACTTTAAGTTCCTTCCAGTAGAAATAGGAGAGGCAAGAGCGTCCCAGGAAACCCACCGTTTTCCACGTGTTTTTTCGACATTTCACACATGTTCGACACTTGGGCAGGTGAAAAGCAAATTCTAGTGTTCCCAGATTCCCCATCCCACCGACATGCGCCATCGTATCGCATCCAGGACTGGCAGGCCAGTGCTCTCTGCCTCGTCGAGAAAAACAGGACCCAACGGTCTCAGGAAAACAGGAATACGCACTTGTGCCCGGGAACGTCGAATTTTCGGTCGGGAAAATTTTAAAGAAAATATCCGGGGTGGTTTCCCAGTGAATTTTCAGAGATTCGAAGTAAGTTGAATGTGACTTGAATGATTTTGAAGAAATTGATGTTTGTGAAAACGAGAGGAATCAACGAAAAAAATTGGAATTGAATAAAATATTTAACGTAAAGAAAAGATATAAAGAAATAAATGAATGAATAATAAATATTCCTGAAAACAAACAAACTGGATGAAAAATGTCAAATTGAAGATCCGAGACGATTTTCAAAAAAATTGAGCTATTTGAGATGGGATGAAAATTAGATTCTCCCATATATTTAATTTATTACTGATATATCTTTATTATTAAAACAACAATTAATTCCTTTTTCACTAATGAAACATAGTTGTATTTTATTATATAAATACTTCATTGAAATAAATCAATTAAATTGTACGATTAAATTAATTTAAAATTTTCAATCTATACTCGATAATTTAAAGATAATTATACTACTTGAATGAGTTCCATAAAAGCATCTCATCTCTCTTTCGAAATGAAATATTTCGAACTATAATTTGGTACTGAAAATATTTCTGTGGCTTGGAGCTAAAAGGGCCAATGTCAAAAAATACACATTTGAGAAAATTGCATGGGAAGTTTTTACCAATAATTCGTTCAATTATAACTAACATATAGTAAACATTTGTTTCATCAACTTTGGCGGAGACATTGCTGTGTTTGCAGTTCATGTGACTGCATATTTCATAATCCAAAAAAATTCATATTTTGGAAAAAAAAAATGACTTTGGCCCTTGTTGCATGGATTTTTGTTTATTTTATAATTCTTTATGTGACATTGGTCATTATAACAATAACAATAATAAACAGAAAACTAGTATATTGTAAGCATTTTATTATATTTTCACAAAATTTATTCTAATGAGAGGTGAAGTAAACTAAACACATAATTGCAAAATACCAGAAACAAGGTAAGTACGTATAAAAAAATGTCATTGTGACAAACATTCATTTTCTTCGGCAATAGCTTCATCCACCAAGTATTCCACTATTTTATCATTTCCTGTTATTTGTTCAATAAAGAGATTGTAGTATATACGATTAGTTTCACTATTGTATGGCAAAAGTGCCTTTAAATCATTTAATTTATCTGTACTTAAGGGAAGTGGTTCGATGTTAAGTGGTTGAAGCTTGGGTGGAATACACTGTCGTGTTTTGTTTTCAATTCTGGATATATCTAACATTTTAAAGTCCCCTGCGAACGAATGTTTATACAAAATATACGAATGTTCAGTTGAATACTGTATCCACTTAATTTTCAGCCACTGAACTGGTTCATTTAAATTATTCTTTTTGCGATGCACATAATGTGTATTCAAACATGCTTTGAAATTTAAAAAGTCTTCTTGTTCCAGTTCTATAACCTCAATAGGAGGTTTTCTTGGCACCATACGTATTAAATTTGCCCAATCACGGGGCAGTAGCAGTCCGTCTACTTTTCTTGCGATCATCATGTCTTAATCGCTGAACATGCTTTTCCTCCTCTTTTATTAAATTGGCCACAAACTGGTTTTGTGAAGAGCTAGACAATTTATAAAAACTTGCAAAAAGAGTATGTCGCTCCTCAAGGGTGAATTTCTCAAAACACTTCTTTTTGCATGTGCACGCTGCTTTCAGTTCTTTAGCAGGTAAAATTTTCTTTCTCGACACCGATGTATATTCTCTGCCTTGAGATTTTAACAACTTTCTTACATTTCGTGTCCAATTAAAAGGATTCCGCTCTCGTTTTCTTGTAGCCTCATTCGGATTTCCACTTTTTCTTCCTCTGCGAGATTTATTAAATTGGTTTTGTGCAGAACCAACAAATTGTACATTTTCATTCAGTTCTTTTTTTTTCCAAACCAATATCTTCAAACTGTTCCTGGTTGTCAGTGATCTCATCAATATCTGATGGTACATATTCACTCCCACTATCTTCAAACGGTTCAAAATCAGAATTTCTATCTTCAAATCATACAAATTCAAATAATCTATAAAACAGCAAATATTGGAAATACCTATTATTTGGACTAGGTACCTGTCCTATAACGATATAAAGTTGTGAAGTTATACAAATTTAATTTTATGAAACCAACATAAATATTATAGTGGTCACATTATTCTAAACAACAACAATGAGATGAAACACAACCTCAAAACCGGCAAATCATATTTTAGTTTCAAAGAAGGTAATATAGTTATTATCACTTACCATTTTCAGTACCACACATTTCTAAAATCCTCCTTGTCCTTGAATTATTCATAATCTTTACTCCACAAACACTTTACGAAACTTGAAAACTTGAATTACGTCGCAAGACGCGTGAGTGTGCAGATTTGTAAACTACCCACTAATACAAAGGCGGCCAATGTCATTGTGGCCGCTTTTGTTAATGCATGCATCAAATTTCAGTTGAAGCTAAAACGGCCAATGTAGACATTGGCCCAATGTTTGTGAGAGGAAATAATAGAATCCGTTAGAGCTAAAACGGCCAAAGTAGACACTGGCCCTTTTAGATTTCACCGATTTTAGCAAATTCATAAAGACATTGGCCGCCTTTATATTTATAGATATGTTATTGGTTGAGTTTGATATTGGCCGTTTTAGCATATGAAGGACAGCATACATATAAATGCAATGCAATGGTTAACCCCAACTAGGCAAAAATTGACATTGGCCCTTTTAGCTCCAAGCCACAGATTTATTGTGATAATTTTTAATAATAGACTATCAAATAAATAGTATTAAAAGTATAGTGACTGCAGTTTCGAATCTACGAAAATCATCAGAAGTTCGTCCAATAGGAATCACACCTATGTTTTTCCTTTTACAAAATGGAGGATGTACAAAAGGTAATCTAAAAGATATGGTAGATACATTATGGGACCCCTTAAAGCTATATACAGTGTGGAACAGCCAAATGGAATAAATTCGATAACGAATAAATGAGAGCGTGTTGGGAAAAACGCTTGGACACGTCGATTTGTATTTTTAAATGCGCATTTTTTTCAAAAAGAATAATTATATAGGGTGTGTCGTGCCAGTGGCCGATACCAACTTTCTTATTTTAAATACAACTCCCTGTATATTAATACTTTTTTGGATTCTTCAGAAAATTCTAGACATTATTCATGTACAATGTTCCATACCTATCTTCAACTGTTTCGGAAATATTATGTGTTTTCAGATGTATTACAAACGTCTATACCAGATTAGCATGTTGCCAAGACGTTCGCGGCGAACATTTTGAACATCTCTCACATTGAAATTAATGTTTTTTGTTTTTTTTACATTATTTGTCAAATAAAATAATTTTCTTTTTTTAATGTTAATTTTTGTAATACATCTGAAAACACTTAATATTTCCGAAACAGTTGAAGATAGGTATGGGACATTGTACATCAATTATGTCTAGAATTTTCTGAAGAATCCAAAAAACTAATAATATACAGGGGGTTGTATTTAAAATAAGAAACTTGGTATCGGCCACTGTCACATGACACACCCTATATAATTATTTTTTTTTGAAAAAAATGCGCATCTGAAAATACAAATCGACGTGTCCAAGCGTTTTTCCCAACACGCTCTTATTTATTCATTATCGAATTTATTCCATTTGGCTGTTCCACACTGTATAATCTGAAGAACAATAAATTGATTAAGCATGGAACAAATGATATTATAGCTTTGTAACTTTAGTTTAAACCTCAAGTTTATTCTCATATGATTGCATAATATTAACCAATGTTAGTTTTGAACTAGAGTAACGAATTATAGTATATTCGTTTAATAGTTTAACTATTTTATTTGAACACTTATTGCTTCGAGTTTTCCTTTTTTTTTCGATCGTTGATAAGGTTAATATTTCTTTCGATTGTTCAAACAATGGAGGCGCGTATTTAACATACTTAGCTATTGAATAATAATGAAACTAGTTTCATCAGTTTAGCTTCATTAAGTTTATTCAAAAAATTAATCATTCAGTAGTTAGTCTCTGAAGAGGATTAAGTTCATCGAAACGTTTGAAATCATTGGTTTGAATAATAATGATACCAAGTAAGAACTTTCATTGAAATGTTTGAAATCATTAAATTGAATAATAATGAAACCAAATAAGAAGTTCAGTTAAACGTTTGAAATCATTTGCTTGAATAATGATGAAACCTATAATTTCATAGGTTTACCTTCATTATATCAATGCGAAACATTTGTCATTTAGTACTTAGTCTCTGAAGAAGATTAAGTTTTTCAAAACGTGTGAAATCATCGGTTTGAAAAACAAGAAAACGGTGTTATGGGGCTCCAGATAAGAAGGAAGTTCCTTCGGATAATATAGAAGGACCACAATTTGCGAAATCGAAACATTTGCGTGTCGGGGCGCACGACAGAAGTGATAACTTATAGACTTATACTATTCCAAGTTGAAATAATTACTATTGAAATGTGGGGCTAAGAGCTCTTACAAGATTGTAAATAAAAAATTAAAAAAGCCAGGAGTCACCTCTGGGATTCGAACCCAGAAATACGGCACACCAGGGTTCAGTTGTTAGACCACTTGGTCGTCAACGCAATGTAAATTTTAGACGCAAGAGTGTATATAACGGGAGGATTACGTATCGCCACTCTATATAATCTATATATATATATATATATATATATATATATATATATATACATATATATATATATATATATATATCTATATATATATATATATATATATATATATATATATATATATATATATATATATATATAATACAAGCCGAAAAATTGAATCCAGTCTACAGCAAAAACCATATTTTTTAAATTTCTGTAATTTGGTGGGAAGTTAAGTCTGATCATGTAGATTCCCACTAAGACGGGGTTTTTTAAAATTCCGCCGTTAAGGGGTTGAAAAAGGGTAAAACGTGTTTTTTGATGTTTCTCGCAAAAAAATGGACTTAGCGATCCCGTTCTTCCACTAAAATGTTAAGTAAAATGAACTCTAGAAAGTAGTTTCTCAGTTTTTTGAAATTCCATCATTTAGGGGTGCAAAAGGGGTAAGTTTTTTTTATATTGGCTATTTCCGGCAAAATAATCGACTTAACGATTCCGTTCTTCCACTACAATGTTCCTTATAATTTTATTAAAAAACCATTTTCTGCATTTTTTGATGTTGTATCATTTAGGGGTTGAAAGAGGGTGAAATGTGTTTTTCGTATATTGGCTATTTTTGGCTGATTCTCGCAAAATAATGGACTTAGCGATTCCGCTCTTTCACGAAAATGTTAAGTAAAATTAACTCTAGAAAGTAGTTTCTCAGTTTTTTGAAATCCCATCATTTAGGGGTGCAAAAGGGGTAAGTCTGTTTTTTTTATATTGGCTATTTCTGGCAAAATAATCGACTTAGCGATTCCGTTCTTCCACTACAATGTTCCTTATAATTTTATTTAAAATCCATTTTCTGCATTTTTTGATGTTGTATCATTTAGGGGTTGAAAGAGGGTGAAATGTGTTTTTCGTATATTGGCTATTTTTGGCTGATTCTCGCAAAATGATGGACTTAGCAATCCCGCTCTTTCACGAAAATGTTAAGTAAAATTAACTCTAGAAAGTAGTTTCTCAGTTTTTTGAAATCCCATCATTTAGGGGTGCAAAAGGGGTAAGTCTGTTTTTTTTATATTGGCTATTTCCGGCAAAATAATCGACTTAGCGATTCCGTTCTTCCACTACAATGTTCCTTATAATTTTATTAAAAATCCATTTTCTGCATTTTTTGATGTTGTATCATTTAGGGGTTGAAAGAGGGTGAAATGTGTTTTTCGTATATTGGCTATTTTTGGCTGAATCTCGCAAAATAATGGACTTAGTGATCCCGCTCTTTCACGAAAATATTAAGAAAAATTAACTTTAGAAAGTAGTTTCTCAGTTTTTGAAATCCCATCATTTAGGGGTGAAAAAGGAGTGAGTCTGTTTTTTTATTGCCTATTATTTATATTGAAAATTTTAATTTAATACATGTTAACAAATTGGATTTTTATACAAATAAACAAATGATTTGATAAATTTTATCCTTTTTTTAATTGTTTTCACCATGCTCGAAAACCATAAAGCGCCACGAGTACGTGTTTAAAAAAAAATTATTAAAATATGAATTTTCCCAATTACGAATATGAACTATATCTTAATAAATTCATACGTATACATATATGGATACGCGGGCGAAGCCGCGACGGGTCCCGCTAGTTGAATATAAACCTACAATACGTAGTCATTATTTTATGGAACAAATTTGTAAAGCTTTATCTTTTCATTATGCCATATCTGATTCCTGTCGTAATCTGTTCCTTTATCCATATAACTTATACAAAATTATTTCGATGTTTCACATCTGACGATTTCGAGTTGCTTCTTTTTTTTTATTTTTTAAATCGAGGTGAAAACTTCAAAAGCGATACCGGTTGCGAACTCGGCCTGTGTGGGATTCAATAGTTGATATATATATATATATATATATATATATATATATATATATATATATATATATATATATATAAATATATATCAACATTGCCTACCCACTAAAAACACCTCTGTTCTTTCGGTTTCCGGGCATAAGCCTACTAAACCTCCAGTCTCACACTTAGATTAGGACTCTCGTGCTGCGGTCAGCACTAGACCCTGTTCCCTTCCTTGTGCCTATATTTCAAGACCCACGTGTATATCTCTCTGCGTCGCGTCGCATTAATTGTGAAATCAAGTAAACATACCTGACGACTGCCCGTGGCATTCTCTGTCGACTGGAAGTATGTTCGCTTCATCCCAGGTTGGTTCGATCTTGAACAATGCTCATCACTCCGACCTCGGGATCCAACATCTATTTTCACACTCGTCGTCTGCAATGGCCATTACTCCGACATCGTGATCCAATATCCATCTTCACTCTCGTCGTCTGCAACGAGCATCATTCGTCTTCGAACCTGACGATCCGCTTCCATCCCACCGTGCTGTCCTCTGTTGGGCGCTGCGCCTTACTAGCGGTCCGAGTTACTTCGTGTCTAATGGACTAACATCACTGTCCATCGATGTCCTTTTCAATCTCGGCGTCTTCAGTCTTCAGTCGCTTGCCGTCGAATTCACCGCTTTCCCAGGGCGATGCTGCTTCCTCGGTGGTCTGGTCTCGAATGAGTTGCTTCTTTTTTTTTTTTTTTTTTTTTTGTAAATCGAGGTGCAAACTTCAAAAGCGATACCGGTTGCGAACCCGGCCTGTGTGGGATTCAATAGTTATATATATAAATATATATCAACATTGCCTACCCACTAAAAACACCTCTGTTCTTTCGGAATTAATAAGTACATATAATGCATTGGCGATTGACGTGGCGGAGTGGGATCAGAAAGAGAAGGGATGAGAGAACGGAAAGAAAGAGGGAGAAAGAGAAAGGTATACAATATTCGCGTGACGTTCGTCAGTCTATTTCCGTCACACTTTCAGTCTCGCATATTTTTCAGTTTGGTCCAGCAGCGAAATCCCTATCTCTTCCAAGCCTGCCGTAAGAAACTTCGTTCCAATAATGAAACCTGTGTTTCATTATAGTACAAAAACTCTTGCTTACTCGCTTTGTGGTTTTCCATAAGATTTCATTAACACATTCTGTGTAATTGAAACTAAAATCGTCTGGAAGGGGTTAAAGATAATTAAAACTTATCGAATTAATGTTTGAACTGCTCCTCTTGAAACAGCAGTTTGCCTTCACAATATTGCAACTTGCAACACAATGCTACCTCCAGAATTTCTCGAGGTGCCTTTGTTCCAGAGTGACCTTATTTGAAACCGTATGTAACTGGAAATATCCCCTGTTTAAGTTTATTCAATCTTCTGCGGCGTATAGACATGAGAACTGTAAACTTTACTATTACGTTCGACTAGATTTGAAACCTGCGAACCACCTAACCGTTTGTGAAGGGGTGAAGTAGAAAGTTAACTTGTAAAACGTTTAACATGATATATCTGTTCATTGGTATAATGCTCTTGAAGATCTTTTAACAGTATTGAGTCTTTCTAGTTTGAAGAAGAGGGTTAGGGAACACATTTTCAGTAGGTTACATAGTTATTTAGATGAAGATTTATTCTTGTTAATTTGTGCTGTAGATACTTTTCTTTACTGTTTGTTTTTAGTTATATTCTATTGCTTGAGTTTTTATTATATATATATATATATATATATATATATATATATATATATATATATATATATATATATATATATATATATATATATATATATATATATATATATATATATATATATATATATATATATATATATATATATATATATATACACCCATTTTAAAGCATTTACTTAACTAATGGGGTACAGAAACGTTGTTTATAAATACTAGAAAATAACCTAAAACTAAAAATCACATCTTTATTAAGAACAAATAACAGAAATATTGCCTAATGTCTACATATATATAAGTACTAATTTCTACTAATACTTAGATATTTTAAAAAATATGCAATATACAGATATTTCTTATAAGAAATACCTTGGTAACTTCGTTATGAAATAAAAAATGATTGCTGATAGCTAGGTAGAAAAATAAAAAATAGCTATATTGCAGTAGCGATATTTTCCGAGACTTTGCTGTTGAATGTTGTCCTTTTTAATTTCTCAACTTTTATTTTAAAATTATTTTGATTTTTGTTTTTTGTTTGGAAATTTTTTAATTTTTGACCCTGGGTTTTGGCGCTCCTAAAGGATGGCGCCCGTGTGCATTGTTGCACACTTTTCACATATGGTAGCGGGGGCCCTGTATATATATATATATATATATATATATATATATATATATATATATATATATATATATATATATATATATATATATATACCGGGTGTAAATGAGTGATGGGCCACCCCTATAAATTTTTAATGGATTCTTCGATTTTATTGAAATTTGGGTGGTTTATCTCAGACATAATTTTGAATTTTTGACTTCCGGTTTCTCAGAAAACGATATAAAAATTGAAAATTTAAATGGAACACCCTATATATTTTTACATATTTTAATTCTGAGGCTTCAAATACATACATTCCATCTGTCAAATGTCAATTCTAGCGCCGTTTCAATTTTGTTTTTTTTATCGTAGATGGCTGCGACGTCGTCTGAATCATAGATAATTGATTTAAAATATCGCCCAGAGTAATAATTTCTCAAAAAATTCATTTTCGTGAAGTTTGCTAACGATTAATTTCTTTTTCGAACCAAAACTCAGTTTTTTAAATAGAAACATATATGGCCCACCCTGTATATCAAAAATCTCCTTTAAATTCCTTCAAAATGATTCACACATCAGTTTTCTCAATTCCTAAATAACGAAGTAATTATTAAAAATCTTATTATTAGTTCCCTTTGCTCCTGAGACCGACCCTGTTTACGAAATATGAAAAAAAAATTGACAGATGCAATGTATGTATTTGAAGCCTCGAAATTGAAATATGTAAAAATATACAGGGTGTTCCATTTGAATTTTTAAATCGTTTTCTGTGAAACCGGAAGTCAGCCATATTGATTTTGTATTTGAAAAAACTCAAAATTATGTCTGAGATAAACCACCCAAATTTCAATAAAATCGAAGAATCCTTTAAAAAGTTATAGGGGTGGCCCATCACTCATTTACACCCGGTATATATATATATATATATATATATATATATATATATATATATATATATATATATATATATATATATATATATATATATATATATATATATATATATATATATATATATATATATATATATATATATATAAATAATCCAAGTCCGCATCCCACTTTTGACATTCGAAACATCGCAATAGCCTTATTTTTCAAGAAAATACAAACTAATAATTTGTGATACCTATACAACTCACGAAAATGCGTTATTTTCATTCAATTCCACTGAAACAATAAACATACCCCCCCTAGAACGGTAATAAAGCCCAGTTAATTCCATCGTATTCAATTCTATCTCGAAAACTATACGAAATAGAGCGGCTATCTTCGTGTAAAACACGAATCGCCACCTTTTATTCGGCGTCTCGCTCTCTTATGGCCGCTACACACATAACGATATATCGTTGCGATTTCAAACTGCACAGTTAAATCGAATAGCCCTGGTGCCTCTACACGGCACAGATATCTGCGTCGATATTGTCAGTTGTACACAGAAGCTCGCGCGAGATACATGTCATCGGCAATAACGGAAGATGATGAAGATGCACTTGCATTTTTGGGTTTGATGATATGCTTAAAGAAAAAAAAATCACGTAATGTGTGGTGTAAGGACTGGCTTCTAAAACGGAAGTCATACTCTCATATAAATTTATTAAATGAGTTGAAATTGGCACCCAAAGATTGGCATAATTATTTAAGAATGAACGAGGAGACGTACTTAACCCTCTTGGCTTTAGTCACCCCGCTGATTCAGAAAAGGAACACTGTAATGAGAGAAGCAATAAGTCCTCACGAGAGATTATCTGCAACACTGAGATTTTTAGCTACAGGTCGCTCATATGAATGCATAAAGTTCTCTACTCTAATATCACCACAGGCTCTCAGTCAAATAATTCCAGAAACTTGTGATGCTCTCACAGCAAACTGTTTCATAAATTGAGCGATCGGTCGAATAGATCGCGGCGTCGTATCCACACGAATTGATAAAACTGTGCAAACGCAAGTATCAACGATTTATCGAATAGAAAATGCAACTGCCACCGATGAACTGTGCAGATGAAATTATCTGCAAAGATTTGTCATACACACGTTCGATAAAACTGTGCAAATTGACTGCACAGTTATATCGTTACGATATATCGTTATGTGTGTAGCGGGCATTAGCCACCGTAAGAGCAACAGGAAGGCTGGAACGTTCAATTTGGGTTCCGTTTCGGTTTTATAGGGAAGTGTGGGTGGGGAACGTTCGCCTGGATTGCCATGACACGGCGTTCCGAACAGAAATTACAGCACCTTATGGTAGCGTGTAACGCAAACTGGAAATTTGAGAGACGAGGCTGGTTTATGGATTATTACGGGGGCCATTTCGGTACGCCGAATGCGTTAAATGACGCGCGACTTTACACACGAAACGGTGAGTTTCGGCGACAAGCTTGAAGTGTTTTTTACTCCACAGGGTACACTCCATCGAATACGCCGAATCAATTAATTGAATTGAAAAAATTCGATAACCACACCATTTAAATTTTAACTGATCTTATACCTGAGTAGGTAGCTGTCGTGCTGTCGTGAGTATGTCCAGGGTTCTTAAAACAATAAGTTAGTGAACCGATTAACTAATTCCATAAATTTTCCATAAATTTATTCATTACACAAGCATATAATAATAATATATGTTTATTCATAATAATATAATAATAATAATAATTCCAACAAAACTATAATAAATCCAACAAACTATAATATTATAATGAACAAAATTAAATTTGAATTTACTACGATTATTATCACAAAATATTTTGAAAAATATATCACTGCGATTGCAATTTCACTTCAAAATTTGAAAGTTCAGGAATTTATAAGTTGATTTGTCCTGAAAAAAAAAAGGAAACACACGTGTTTCATTCCTCCCTGAAGTATGTGTCACGGAGGCGGGCAGCTTAAGTTTGGGATTAACTCCTTCAGCCAGATCAGAGGATACACTTGTATGTACAAGTGCATTAAGGATAGGTGAGATGGGATATTTATGGAACATAGGAAGTGTGGGTAGGGTTCAGAGGATTAATACTGGCCCAGCATTCGCCTTATATAAGTTTGCATGCAGTGACTTACATTACCATGAGGAAACCTCTGAAAAAAACTCATGGCAGACCAGTCGGCCCCGGGGTTTGAACCCGAGACCTCCCAAATACTAGCCAGCGTACTTAACGTACTCAACTAACTAGCTTGGTGATTTGTCCTGTATGTAAAGGAGTTTATATAGGTCAGACTGGTCGATTGTTCAAGACAAGATTTAAAGAACACCAACAATCTTTTTTGAAAAATAAAACGGATTCAACGTTTTCAAATCATTGCCGTGAAAACCACCACCCGTTTCCACAAATAGATAATTTTCAAATCATGCACAAATTACCAAGGAACCAAACTTACTTAGAATCATTAGAAATTTTTAAGCTCAATCATAATGCAAAAGATATCTTGCTGAACGACCAGATTGACTTGATATATTCTCCTATATTTAGTGTATTCAAACAATAACGATTTTTCTGAGAACATTTTATTGTACCAATTTGGGAAATCCACTCGATTAGCCCTTCTTGAAATATGTTCCTCTTGTCTATTTAGGTACCTGCAATAATTCTTTCCCACCCGTAAGCGCAAATCTATAATTATGTACCTATTCAGTTCTTAACTCAATCTGCCCGATGATGGTCTAGTGACCGAAATAACAATCGCAGTGTTATATTTTTCAAAATATTTTGTGATAATAAACGTAGTAAATTCAAATTTAGTTTTGTTCATCATGTTAAATTATCACGTAGTAACAACGGATTCCATCAACTATATAATATTATACAATATTTTCCATAATTTCTAACAAATAAATAAACATTGGTTTCCCACAAAAGCTTGGCTTGTGCGTGGGCAGTACTACAAATATAATTCACAAATTAACCTCAATGTTGTGTACAATACATATACATTAAAGAAAGAAGAAGAAAAAAAAACAATACTAAACAAGACGAAAAAAAAAACCGGCCATCAACTCAAGTAAAACAATTTCTGTTACAAAAGTTATTCCAGAATGATTCAGGTCTACTCCTAATCCATTCTTTAATCCCCTTCTTATATGTAGATTGATTTTTAGTGTTCTTAAAATCAAAAGGGAGACTATTATACAGTAACGGTGACAAGTGAGTACAAGATCTCAAAGCAATGGTCTTTTTAGGTTTAGGAAGAGGAATGATATTTTTTAATCTTAATTATCTGCTTTTTTGGGTGAATTCTATCATGCTGATACATGAGCAGAGCACGTGCATGAAGCTGTCGAACAGTGAATAAATCTGCAATTTTGAATAATTTGGACGTGGGGTAGGTGATGGGTTTTTTGTAAATAATCTTCAGTATCCATTTTTGGATTATTTCCAGTTGTTTGTAGTACAAATTAGCCAATCCCCCCCAATCGAGTACTCCATAGTTAAGATGTGGTTCTGCCAATGCAATGCAAACTTTTCTCAGTTCTACTACATCACAAATTTCTCTTAGAGATGCAAACTTACTAAGCAGCAATCTCAATTTACTAGTGATGAAGTTTGCATGATGGTCCCATCTCAAATGACTATCCACCTTTATACCCAAGTATTTTATATTATCAGTTGATTCAATATTAAAGGTATTAGAGTTACTCAATTTCACTGAAAGTGAATCAAAATTGGGCAGGTTAGATCTAAAACTTGTCAATGGCATGAATTTTGTTTGTTCACATTGACACTAAGCTTTTTTGTTTCAAAGAATTCATTAACTGAATTCCAGGTCGGAGCATTGAAAAAAATCATCACTAATGTGATGATTAATTAAATCCAGCTTTCAACTGTGCTAGTTTTATGAGACTCATGGAATTCTCATATTTCCTTCATTGCAGAATATTAGAAACTTCGACATCGGTGCCACACTAGATTGAAATGGACTAGAGAGTCTGTTTCACTCTGCAACTAGATCATCAGTAGTGTCTATCCTTGTTCCATCAAACATCTATATTTCGACTCATTTGCTCATATTAATCAGAATTCTGAAAATAACAAGACATATCCCATTTCAGCCAACGTTCCATGCAGTGATGCTCATCTGTTTATGTGGGTCAGCTTTTCAGCCCCTGAAGAGGCAGCTTGCAGTACATGAGCTGATTTTCTTGTTTGGTTGATACATGTGTTTTGGCTGAATATGCCTCCATCTTGATATTTTTGTTCAACTTTATTGGATCTATGGTTCTCACTACGCATTCCAATCATTAAAAATGTGTGTTATCAGAGAAACAACTAACCTTATTTAAGAAACTTATATTGAGTATAAAGTATAAACTTTAAAATAAAACACACTTGGCTTAAGTTTCACTATATAAAAATATTTAGATACTGTATTTAGCAGTAACGAAAAGTCGACATGTTTCGAGTTATGAACTCATTATCAAGACTGACTACAGGAGAGTATTACATTTAAATTATTACCCACCAATAACGGTTACAATGAAAGTATTATCGATGAGCTCATTGGGAAAAAACTAATAAAGTATCTATTGCATTCAATATACCCCACGCAAACTATTAATGAAGAACAAAAATACTTCCCAAGAAATTATGTGCCGAATTTGAGTAGTAAAATTTGTAACCGACTATCGTAAAACAATTTGTACAAATAAAAGAAAATTGAAGTCATTCTTGGTCAATAATAAAGAAAAATCTAACATCGGAGAAAACAGTGGTGTTTACAAAATATTTTGCGACGAAAGTCCTGCTTTCTATATTGGACAAACAGGAAGGAATATAAACATTTGTGTTGAAGAACATAAAAAGTCAATTTTACAAAGTAAAAATACCACTGGCTTCTCCGAACATTGTATAAAATTGAATCATTGCCTGGATTTCAACAAAACCCAATTGTTGCATTCAGATAATAAAGGAAAGCGCCTTGACCTTCTTGAAATTCTCAAAATAAGTTTCGCCCATAATAGTAAATTACCCGTTGTAAACGAACAAACTGATTTTCAGGTATCACCTTTGCTTTTGTCTGTTTTATAAAATGAGATGTAATACTCTCCTGTAGTCAGTCTTGATAATGAGTTCATAACTCGAAACATGTCGACTATTCTTCACTGCTAAATACAGTATCTAAATATTTTTATAAAGTCAAACATAAGCCAAGTGTTTTTTATTTTAAAGTTTATACTTTATTCTTTATGATGTTTCACCAAGTGATGTGCGAGAATTCAATCTCACTTATATTGAGTATTTCGTTGAAACCACGATATAACAATCAATAGAACTTACCTCCTATATGGGAGCACAAGCACAGACATAGTTATTATTCTGCTTTAGTTTATAACCTCCAACATTATGTCACTTCTTGACTTTTAATGTCATTTAAAGTCAAACATAAGCCAAGTGTTTTTTATTTTAAAGTTTATACTTTATTCTTTATGATGTTTCACCAAGTGATGTGCGAGAATTCAATCTCACTTATATTGAGTATTTCGTTGAAACCACGGTATAACAATCAATAGAACTTACCTCCTATATGGGAGCACAAGCACAGACATAGTTATTATTCTGCTTTAGTTTATATTCTCCAACATTATGTCACTTCTTGACTTTTAATGCCATTTAAAAATTGCCACTACAATTTATATTTTATTAATGTTTAACAGTCATGTCCCTCCTGGAACATTCTTCAATGAAAAAAAGAAATATATTAATGAACTTCTGGATATAAAATAATAAAACATTCATTTCTGAAAGTTAGATTAATTACAACAAGTCCGCTTTGGAAACGAGGAATATTTAAATCAAATTTATTATTATTTAATATATTCATTTACCTCAGCGCAATCTCAAATTCAACGTGCATGCATGTGCCAAGCTTGTATCGTACAAGCTAATTACATTTATTTGAACAAACGGAATACCCTAATTTTGAAACATGGAAAACCGGGAAACTCATTGTTTCTCACAGCGATATGTTTATTTTCTACCGAGTTAACTTTATTTGGTTAGCGCACGTCTCCGCTTTCATTCAGCAAAGTTTACAGAGGGAAATCTTGTAGATTGAAGTAATTAGCGACATGATGTAGGTACAGTTCGATAAAGAAAATCGTATGTAGCTATATAAAGATTTGTGACACTTTGAAAATGAATAATAAGTAGAATAAAGTTTGTTACAATTTTAGTTTGTGGTCTCTTGGGCAGTGGAGTAACTAAGGGGGGCGACGGTCCCGGGCGCATATTTACAGACGCCACTGTATTTCACACCACTGTGTTGTTGAAACCTAACCTAACGTTTCCTACATTTTAGAATTTATGAATCAGATGTGGAATCATATATAATTATATGAGGCGATTAGTTTCAAAACCGGCTCATTCCATTTCCAAAAACTTTACAGGAGACACAAAAAACGTTTTAGAGCCATGCATTATGATTTAATTGTTATAATTCATTTTTATTCAGAAGAAGGAAGGTCTCCAAACATTTAACACCCACTTCCAATATTTTATTATATCCAGGTTTCCAAAAATTTAAATTTAAATTTTGGATTGAGCCGGTTTTGAAGGAATCTGGGGAGCAAATCAATAACTTTCGTGGAATAAGTTGAAATCTCAAGTCAATTTATTGATTCAAGTCCAACATCTTTTTGTAAACCTTGTTTTAATAAAAAAACAAAACAATAGTCTGAATACTTAGGTCAGAGAAAAAGAAAAAAAATGTATACAAATTTTTTATTGAAGAAAAAAAATAATTAAGATGAAAAATAATTAACATGTTTGTATAAAAAATAATTCTGAATATTAAAACACACTACTCTTGTTTATTTGTTTATACACGTTGATAACCTGTACACTTCCACTACAACCTGTTAACCACAGTGACAAACTGACAGTGGCGCTCCAAGCGTCTAAACGCCGAACTTTGGATTGAGCCAGTTTTGATTTAATACCACAACTTTAAATGCATTTTTATACTGGATTGAGTCGGTTTTGGTCAAAACGAGTTTGCTAGTAGAT